>CAJHNH020008494.1:250000-302500 GCA_905116865.2 Candidula unifasciata
GACTTTATTCAGAGCCCCCGGCAAAAGCCAGGATGGGGCTAATAATAATGAAAAATTGCATCCCACTTAGGGACGACTAACTTAGCAATAAAACGGCGCTATGATATGAATTCTAATTAGAATTCGCATATAAATGAATGCGAACCGTTGATCTTTTGCAGTTAACATTATACAGTTTTATACAATTAAGCAAATACTATTATTAACTAACGAAGACAGCGAAAAATGCACATATATGGTAGTGGAGGCAAATTACTCGGTTTAATGAACCAGAGCGGATAATGAGGTTAGCATAGTGATAAATATTCAAACACAAATACCTCGGCCTGATTAAGGCGGTCATTTATCAAATAATGTTCATTTTCAAGAACCGTAACTCAATGACAGTCGTGGTCAGTGGTTATTAATGCCTCTTGCTCTAATGATTTAATTTTTGGTGAGTGAGTGAGTGACTTTCTACCCCACTAGGACATCACACAAGCGATAAACACCCGATGACACAACGTGCCACCATGTGGATGAGGATCACAGTGGAGAGGTCCCAGAAACCGCGTTCAGACATTTGGCCATTTTTATGGCCTGCCTATATTGCGGCCCCTGGCAAAAGCCAGAGTGGGGCTTCAAATAACAAAAAATTACGTCCTGAAAAGGACGTAAAGATTTGATAAGATATATTCAGACATTTAATTTTTGGTTTACAGCTGTTCTTAACTTTCGATGGGAAGGGCTACAGGATTTGCCGTCAAAAATAATTATTTCCTGATAAAATATGAGAGCTTCAGTAAGGTTAGTGACAGTTCCACACCCCCCCCCCTACCCCACCATGTGGGCTGATATCTAGAAATTTAACACCATGTGACTCAAAGAATAGCTTCCTGGATGTCAGTCCAACATGACAAAGCAAAGTTGTAATCAGGATACTGATTACACATATGGCAGCCGCAGTAGCACAGTGTCTAGACGCGATTAATAAAGATTGAGGATTCGAATCCACAACAAGAGGGATTTGTTTTTTAAAACTACACCTCAGCTGCCATGTTGATCATGCCACAAAATTAGTGTCAGGTATTGTCCTGGGAGGGGGGGGGGGGGACTGTTGCTGGTGGGGTGCTGACCACATTAACAGCCAAGTGCCCAATAGCCCAAAAACATAGTGTCTAGCACTGCGTATTTTCAGTTTTTATGTTATTACAACTTTGACATATGTTAGTGAGGAATTGGAGAACCACTAAAAACATAAGGCGAAAGTTGAATGTATACGGGAATAAAATACCTGAATATAAAGTTCGATGTCTAAGGTGGGTGATAGAATAAGGAAAATGTCTGGGTAACCACTTGTAACAACAGGTATTTAAAAAAAAAAAAAAAGAAGATTGTTCTATACTGAACAGATTCTGAAAAAAAAAACAGAGCATTAACAAACGACTACTTAAATAGCAAATGAGGGGATTCGGAAAGCGGAAATGTCGAAAAGAAACAATAAAACGAACGTTGGTGATAGATGCTAAATGTAGTGGACGGGATAATATGATATCAGAGTGACTGCTTAGACAGAATGAAATGGGAGAAGAGACAATGAGCTCTCTGTGGTATACAATGGTCCAACAGGTCAATGAATGAAAGACTATATGTCCGATAAGACAAACGCATGAGCAGTGTTGTTGTTGTTGTAGGAGCAGCAGCAGCAGTAGTTGTAGTAGTAGCAGCAGCAGCAGCAATATTAGTAGCAGTAGTAGTAGTAGTAGCAGCAGCAGTAGCAGTGGTAGTAGTAGTAGTAGTAGTAGTAGTAGTAGTAGTAGTAGTAGTAGTAGTAGTAGTAGTAGTAGTAGTAGTAGTAGTAGTAGTAGTAGTAGTAGTAGTAGTAGTAGTAGTAGTAGTAGTAGTAGTAGTAGTAGTAGTAGTAGTAGTAGTAGTAGTAGTAGTAGTAGTAGTAGTAGTAGTAGTAGTAGTAGTAGTAGTAGTAGTAGTAGCAGTAGTAGTTTTGTCTAATACCCTACGCACATGCCCCAGTTATGTTAATATTCCTTTTCGAGAATTGTCTGTTGGACCATAATGTGAAACATAATGCCATTAATGGGAAACTGAATATGGTACTTAGAATCTGAGCAGATCTTGGTGTCAGAGCAAACAGTTTAGAAGACACAATCACCTACTTGTTACAAGCTGTAACAGATGCCTTCCAAAAGAAGAAAAAGGTCCCTGCTGTGTGGGTTGACTTCAAACAAGCTTTCCACAAAGTGTGAAGAAAATGGTGTCATTGCAAAACTGCAGAGAAATGGAAACCGAAACATGCTAAGATGAATCCAATCCTTCTTACAAAACAGAAGAACTCAAGTCCCTCTTGATGGCCTGCAGAGCAGAAAAGTGTTGCTTCACCAAGAAGTTACACGGGGACGAGTTATCTCTCCAATTCTCTTTCTTGTTTATATCAGGGATCTGGTGAAAGACCTCCCCCCAGGAGTGAAGGCTGCCCTGTATTCAGATGATGGGACACTCTGGTGTATTGATGAACACGCTACAGTGGCAAATCTAAGAATTGACACTAACAGACAAGTGGCATGTTGCCATCAACACAAACAAAACACATATAATGCTTTTCTTTTCCCCCCATGGACGAAGCGACTAGTATTCACCTAGTAATCTCTTTGCTACAGGAAAAAAAGCTTTCCCACTTATCTTGGAGTGACGTTGATAAAAGGCATAGGCGAAGCAAACATTTATAAAATGTAGAAGGGAAGGCCACGAAACGACTAGGGCTACTTAGAAAACTGGAAGTTACAATTTGGGGAGAGAATTTAAAAACTAAAGAAAGTTTATAATGGAGCGTTAAGACCCTACTTGGAGTTTGGTGCAACAGCTTGATCATCAGCTGCTAATTCCCATCCACAATCGTCAGACAGGGTGCAAAATCAAGCTCTTGGACTCATTATATGATCCATAAAAGTCGCACCAATCCTGGAGATGCAGAAAATAACTGCAGTGCAGACAAGGTCCAACAACAGAAGAAACACGAATTCTATGATACAGTATACAGTCACACCCAGTTAATGCAAGATTAGATGATCTGGAATTTAGGCGTCTCAAAAGTAGCAGGCTTTTACATCAGGGGATCAGACTTAGAAGACAGTATCAAGCAGGTCTTCACATGAGAGCACCACTGCTGAGACCAACCCTTTACCTGTACCTTGGAAATAAGTCAGAGACACAAAATAGGTAATGACTTCAGTCAATGGACTTACAGCTGGAGACGAGTCCAATGGCCTTCAAAAACCAACAGCTGCTCTTAGCATGATCCTGAAAAACTATCCCAAACAGTCGTGGAGACATGATTACACAGATGGATCAGCAACCAGTGTGGTTTAAATTGGGGTGGGGGGGGGGGTGGCGACTTTATTACATACCAAGACAACCACAGCCACACAAAGTATATATCCACTGGTAAATTCAGTTCCATCTACACAGTAGAGATTATAGAACAGGCGCCGGAATGTTTCCATAAACCAGTTCTAACTGCCACCAAGTGGTCACCATCTTCACAGATGCCCTATCGGTGCTTGAAGTCCTCAACAGCGGTAAACTCCCTCAACTGAGATCTGAACTTAGCAAGATGGCTGCTTAAAAGCATACTGTACTCCAGGGGGTGCCGTCCCACTGTGGTATTCCAGGAAACGAAACCACAGATACACTTGCTAGGAACGGGGCAGAAAGTAAACAGGAAGAGAATGCAGTAACCTGCTATGATAAGAAAAGAAAAGAACAGAGTCTGGCTAGAGATGACTACCACATACTTTGACCGGCTTAGGCAGGTAATTATTCTACGCTTGAGAACAGGACATAACAAACTTGACAACCATGTGCACAGGCTTTATCTTAGTAGTTCATCATTGTGCCCTTGCGGGCTGTGCGTGCAACCCACAAACAATGTTCGACAAGAATGTCCCTTGTACAGCGCATTAAGAAGTGAATACTGGTCCAGTGAGTCAACACTGCACCAGAGTTGTGTGGAACTAAATGGGAACTCATAAAAACAGTCAAGTTTATCATAACAATTTTTATGTCGGTGTAAATAAGAAAGCCAACACAAGAAGAAGAAGACGACGAAGAAGAAGAAGAAGAAGAAGAAGAAGAAGAAGAAGAAGAAGAAGAAGAAGAAGAAGAAGAAGAAGAAGAAGGAGAAGAAGAAGAAGAAGCTATTAGAAGTAGTAGCAGCAGCAATGGTAATAATTGTTGCTGTTGCTGTTGTTGTTGCAGCAGCAGTAGTTGTAGTTGTTGTAGCAGTAGTAATTATAGCAGCAGCTGTAGTAGTAGTTGTTGTAGCAGTTGCAGTAGTAGTATAGCAGCAGCATTAGTAGTAGTAGTTTTGACGGTGGTGTTGTGGAAGTTTTCAGTGTGCTGGTGCAAGTTGTAAGAGTAGTACTTATTTTTGTGTGTTTGTTGATAAATATTTAATGGTTATGATTAATTCTGGAGGGGGGAAAGAAAGAAGAAGGATGTGGAAGAGGAGGAGGAGGAGGAGGAGGAGGAGGAGGAGAAGAAGAAGAAGAAGAAGAAGAAGAAGAAGAAGAAGAAGAAGAAGAAGAAGAAGA
Organism: Candidula unifasciata; assembly: GCA_905116865.2. Lineage (NCBI taxonomy): Eukaryota > Metazoa > Mollusca > Gastropoda > Stylommatophora > Geomitridae > Candidula > Candidula unifasciata. The sequence continues at coordinate 254,587 of CAJHNH020008494.1, forward strand.
AGAAGAAGAAGAAGAAGAAGAAGAAGAAGAAGAAGAAGAAGAAGAAGAAGAAGAAGAAGAAGAAGAAGAAGAAGAAGAAGAAGAAAAAGAAGAAGAAGAAGAAGAAGAAGAAGAAGAAGAAGAAGAAGAAGAAGAAGAAGAAGAAGAAGAAGAAGAAGAAGAAGAAAAAAAAAAGAAGAAGAAGAAGAAAAGAAGAAGGCTGAAAGGGGAAGGGGAAATAAGTAGGATGTGGAGGAGGAGAGGAGGGGGAGAAGAAAGAGGAGGTGAAGGATAATACAGAAAATATAATAAAAGACTGAGTATTTGTATTTCACAATTCACACAATCACCTTCCAAATAAATATAAAAGTTCGTTAGTATTATTTTTTGAGTCAGCATGAGTTTGAGTTCGTGTTTTCAGCCAGGCCGCGATCCAGCTCTAAATATCACTAGCGTGGAAAAGACCTCAACTCCAGAACTAGTTCAGGTATCGCTTCTGACGTCACAAAAATCATACATGTATACAGAGTATATGGTGAATGCAGCTGCTCTTTAAAAAAAAAACATCGGAAACCATAATTATTAAATGGTTGTGTTTATTTCCGCGTCAGCTGATATAAGCAAACAAAGACCTGTGACAAATTAGAAGTGATAGTTGAAATTTGTCGTCTGTCCTGCCTTTTGGTTCTGTCTGCTGAAGTATTGATCAATCTGTTGCTTATATTCCAGTCTTGAAGTATGGAAGCCGGATTTTTCATCGCCTACCGTACCGAACAAAAAGTTCTCAGGGTTGGCGGTGGAGGAGGTAAGGTAAAAAGAGAATAATGGAGTCGTGTTATTCAGCACTAGCAGCAGCAGCAGCAGCAGCAGCAGCAGAAGAAGAAGAAGAAGAAGAAGAAGAAGAAGAAGAAGAACAACAACAACAACAACAACAATAACAACAAGAAAACGGGAAGGATTGGGGAGGAAACAGAAGAATATGGAGGAGAAGAAGAAAGAGGAAAAATAGTAATCATAAAATTTTAAAAAATAATAATAATAATAATAATAATAATAATAATAATAATAATAATAATAATATTCTGATGATATTGACACTGCTGATGAGAAGCAGGAGAGGAAGAGAAATAGAGAAAAAAAAAAGATAAGGGGGGGGGAAGGAGGTAGTGGTGGAGGAGGAGTTCACAACATGTGAAAAGCAAAAAGAAGAAGAAGAAGAAGAAGAAGAAGAAGAAGAAGAAGAAGAAGAAGAAGAAGAAGAAGAAGAAGAAGAAGAAGAAGAAGAAGAAGAAGAAGAAGAAGAAGAAGAAGAAGAAGAAGAAGAAGAAGAAGAAGAAGAAGAAGAAGAAGAAGAAGAAGAAGAAGAAGAAGAAGAAGAAGAAGAAGAAGAAGAAGTCGAAGAAGAAGAAGAAGAAGAAGAAGAAGAAGAAGAAGAAGAAGAAGAAGAAGAAGAAGAAGAAGAAGAAGAAGAAGAAGAAGAAGAAGAAGAAGAAGAAGAAGAAGAAGAAGAAGAAGAAGAAGAAGAAGAAGAAGAAGAAGAAGAAGAAGAAGAAGAAGAAGAAGAAGAAGAAGAAGAAGAAGAAGAAGAAGAAGAAGAAGAAGAAGAAGAAGAAGCTATTAGTATTAATAACAGCAGCAGTGATAATAGTTGTTGCTGTTGTTGTTGTTGCAGCAGCAGTAGTTGTAGATGTTGCAGCAGTAGTAATTGCATCAGCAGCTGTAGTAGTAGATGTTGTAGCAGTTGCAGTAGTAGCAGCAGCAGTTGTAGTAGTGCTGACGGTGGTGTTGTGGAAGTTTTCAGTGTGCTGGTACAAGTTGTAAGAGTTGTATTTATTTGTGTTGTTGTTGATAATTATTTAATGGTTATGATTAATTCTGGAGGGGAAAGAGAAAGAAGAAGGATGTGGAAGAAGAAAAAGAAGAAGAAGAAGAAGAAGAAGAAGAAGAAGAAGAAGAAGAAGAAGAAGAAGAAGAAGAAGAAGAAGAAGAAGAAGAAGAAGAAGAAGAAGAAGAAGAAGAAGAAGAAGAAGAAGAAGAAGAAGAAGAAGAAGAAGAAGAAGAAGAAGAAGAAGAAGAAGAAGAGGAAGAAGAAGAAAAGAAGAAGGCCGAAAGGGGAAGGGGAAATAAGTAAGATGTGGAGGAGGAAGAGGAGGAGGAGAAGAAAGAGGAGGTGAAGGATAATACAGAAAATATAATAAAAGACTGTTTATTTGTATTACACAATTCACACAGTCACCTTTCTAATAAATATGAAAGTTCGTTAGGATTATTTTTTAAGTCAGTATGCGTTTGAGTTCGTGTTTTCAGCTAGGCCGCGATCCAGCTCTAAAAATCACTAGTGTGGAAAAGACCTTAACCCCAGAACTAGTTCAGGTATCGCTTCTGACGTCACAAAAATTATACATGTATACAGAGTATATGGTGAATGCAGCTGCTCTTAAAGAAAACAACATCAGAAACCATTATTATTAAACGTTTGTGTTTATTTTCAGCTGATGGAAGCAAACAAAGACCTGTGACAAATTAGAAGTGATAGTTGAAATTTGTCGTCTGTCCTGCCTTTTGGTTCTGTCTGCTGAAGTATTGACTGACTGACGTTCTACCCCACCAGGACATCACACAAGCGACAAACACCCAATAACACAAAGTGCCACCATGTGGTTGAGGATCACCGTGGAGAGGTCCCAGAAACCGCGTTCAGACAATTGGCCACATTCATGGCCTGCCCATGTTGCGGCCCCTGGAAAAAGCCAGAGTGGGGCTTCAAATAAAAAAAAATGACGTCCTAAAAAGGAAGTAAGGAATGCAACAATTGCACGTTGCACCGACTTAAAAATATGCCGAAGTATTGATCAATCTGTTGCTTATATTCCAGTCTTAAAGTATGGGAGCCGGATTTGTCAGCGCATACCGTACCGAACAAACAGTTCTTAGGGTTGGCGGGGGAGGAGGTAAGGGAAGTTAGAATAAAGGAGTCGTATTGTTTAGCACTATCAGAAGCAGCAGCAGCAGAAGAAGAAGAAGAATAACAACAACAACAACAACAAAAACAACAGCAATAACAACTAGAAAACGGGAAGGAGAGGGGAGGAAAAGAAGAAAATGGAGGAGAAGGAGAATGAGGAAAAATAGTAATAATAATAAAAATAATAATAATAATAATAAAATAATAATAATAATAATATGATGATAATGACAATGCTGATGAGAAGCAGGAGAGAAAGAGGAGAAGAGGAAATAAGATAAGGGGGGAGGAGGTAGTGGTGGAGGAGGAGTTCACAACATGTGAAAAGAAAGAAGAAGAAGAAGAAGAAGAAGAAGAAGAAGAAGAAGAAGAAGAAGAAGAAGAAGAAGAAGAAGAAGAAGAAGAAGAAGAAGAAGAAGAAGAAGAAGAAGAAGAAGAAGAAGAAGAAGAAGAAGAAGAAGAAGAAGAAACACACAATAAACATAAAATATGGTAATAGTGTGTTTCCGTACAAACAGCTCGACTCTGGAGAAAACCTCCCTACTTGAGAAGCCGGTTCCATCAGCTAACGAAAGACAGTTTGATCTAGGCAGCCAGAAAGATGAACACACAGACCCTACAGTGGTCACGGCTGCACTTTGTTTTATTTCATTATTCAGACACCTCGTTTCTACGACTACAGCTTCCCATTGCCAAACAACAAAAGTGATGGAAAGTGTTAGGTAAACAGTCTATGGATTCTAGTATTATTTTAACGGGTACATTTTTGTTGATACTAAACAACTAGAGTTCTGATTAAAAAAAAAACAAATATACTGACATTTGTTTTTGATTGTTTTTTTTTCTTATTCAAGCTTTAGATATAGAGTGATTTATTCCTTTTAATGCAAAAACTGGAGTAAGCTGTTTGTTCTGTACAAACAAATTGTGGAGCAAAGCTGTTTCGTTTCGTTTAGATTTTAGATGGTTAGTTTCATGTTTTTGGAAAGTGTGTACTGGTATTTAAGGGGCGCGATGTCGTATAATTATTTGTTGTTATTTGAAGCCCGACTTTAGTGGCACTTTGTGTCATCGGGTGTTTAAAGCTTGTGTGATGTCCTGGTGGGGTGGAAAGTCAGTCAGTCAGTATAATTATCCAGTTTCGTCCTTTTAAGGACGAAATTTTTTGTTATTTGAAGCCCCACCCTGGCATTTGCCAGGGGCCGCAATATAGGCAGGCCTTAAATATGGCCAGTTGTCTGAACGCAGTTTCTGGGACCTCTCCACGGCGATCCTCATCCACATGGTGACACTTTGTGTCATCTGGTGTTTATTGCTTGTGTAATATCCTGGTGGGGTAGAAAGTCAGTTAGCCAGACGCTTAGAACTATATATTATAATCTTCCGTCCTTTTTAGGATGACATTTTTTCCTTATATGAAGCCCCACCATGGCTCTTGTCAGGGGCCGCAATATAGCCAGACCATAAATATGGCCAATTGTCTGAACGCGGATTCTGGGACCTCTCCACGGTGATCCTCATCCACGTGGTGGCACGTTGTGTCATCGGGTGTTAATCGCTTGTGTGATGTACTGGTGGGTTAGAGAGTCAGTCAGTCAGCCAGACGCTTGCCTGGTCTTCTGAGAATGTTGGGTTCGAATTCACGTCCAGGCAGGTTTCTTTAATAATTGACTTTGGTTTGAGTCCACCTTAATTGGGTACAAGAAAGTGCACGGGAAAGTAAAATCGGTGGTCGTGATGTTCACCATATCACCATTCTTGTACCAGTTGGTCTATACAAAATATGGGCCATCAGTGTAAACTTTGTCCTTCAGTTTACTTGTCTGGATTATGAAACTAGTGAGGATATGGAAGCTTTGAAAAATAGTATTTTGAAGTCAAAAGTGAACTCGGCTTCTCTAAAAATTCACAAGATTTGTTGTGTATTTCAGTAATTAAATTTAGTTCGTAGCTATGGGTAGAGCTTCTAGTATTTCACACAGAACAGTATTTTTGCTAATGTGAGGAAACGATGAGAAACTGTGTAAACAACAGGATACTGTCATGACTTGTGAGTAGCTTCGTTTGTGCTGCTTTAACGATGTTGCTGTTATTATTACTATTATTATTAATAATATTATTTAAGTGATTATTATGCTTATTCTCCTCCTCCTCTTCCCCCTCCTCCTCCTCCTCCTTCTTCTTCTTCTTTTCGGAACCTTCCATCCCTCTCATCCTGCTTCGCATCTTCATCGTCGTCCTTCTTTTCTTCACTGCAATCTTCCTGTTATTCCTACCTCACATATTTTTGCTTCCTACTTTATTTAAACCTTCTGTCCAGCCTCCCCCTTCTGTCTCTCTTGTATGTGTGTGTGTGTGTGTCCTTCAGAGGGTTCGTGTAAATTATTTAAAGCTTTATGTTTGTTGATAATTTTTCTTCTTCTGCATTCGTCCTCAAGATAGCGGTTGGCGTGTTATAGTTCACAGCTAGACTGCGATATCCGCATCTGTTGACCTGACACAATCGGTTTGAGTACACCATTATTAAGTTGCCTTTTTGTGGGTGAAAGCACTGGTTTATTCGCTTGTCTTCCAAAATTGGGCCACAGAACCCATTCGAAGTCATAGAAGAATTTAAAAAGCAGCAGCAGAAGTAGAGGAAAAACAAGAAGAAGAAGAAGAAGAAGAAGAAGAAGAAGAAGAAGAAGAAGAAGAAGAAGAAGAAGAAGAAGATCAAGATCAAGAAGAAGAAGAAGAAGAAGAAGAAGAAGAAGAAGAATGTGACGTGACGGGTGGTTTAAATGTTTATGTTGTTGAATAGGGATGTTCCTCTCAACCTATTCCCTCCACCAGATTAACCGAACTAAAATCTGAGCTATGTTGCTCTCAGACAAAGTCCTGGATATCCAAGAAAACAGCCATATTGGCTCGTTAAGTACTTTAACATTAGCTGCACTTGGTACCCACAAGAGAAGGCAAGGAATTTTAGATGTCTATCATACTTAATGAATTATTAGACAGGGCAAGTGATTCCTCCGTCATCTACCTTCTCCCGGTGTTATTATTAATAATTAAAGAATTATTATATTATTTGAGCCCCCACCAAATGGTATTCTATCCTAACAGTTTAATTAAACATGTAAGAACAGACATTTGGAATTTAACAAACTATGTAGTTTAAAACTTGACATACAGCTTTATTTACTACAATGAAATTACCAGTTTGTTGATTTACACAAACAGTGACTGGTTAATGAAAGTGATACGCTTCAGCGAGACAAACAGCTCGGGGTTTAGAGTGGTATGATAATGATGATAAAAGGTTAACATAAAGGGGTTAACTCAACTTATAAGCCTCTGACAGCCGTGAGGAACTGTCAAGCTTGTCCAACTCTTCCTTGCCTGTTGTCTGCCTGTTTCAGCTTATTCTCCACTTCCTCCCCACCTTGTTCTCCACATCGTTCTCCACCTCGTTCTCCACCTCGTTCTCCACCTCGTTCTCCACCTCGTTCTCCACCTCGTTCTCCAGAATTACACTGACGTGTTAAACTTTAAACTTCTCGTCGCCTCCATGTCTAGCGTCCACTCAATTTACCTGTTCAAAAGGGCCCCGATCAGTCTCTACAGTCTGGTCAGGAGATAACATTCTGACACTGGCATGAGAATAGAATTCCTAGCTACAGTGTAAAGTTTTAGGTAATATTACCCAAGGTTGGGTTGCTTTGTCTGGACTAGGGACTGGAAACATTTAAATCAATACGGTTTAAAGTAACATTTGGTTTAAGGGCATAGTCTCTTGTCTCTCAATAACCAGAAGAACTTATTACAAGTACTAACTTCTGGAATCACTGAGATCGTATCGTGACAGGCCCTCCGTTAAGTTGGTCGAAGCCCGCTTAAGACCAATTCTACGACACTCAGTGATTCCCAAGAAGGTTAGTACCCCTGTCAGCTCCAGTATTGTTCCAGTATTCCTTGTGGAATCGTGATGTCCTGCATCGATGTACAGTCACCAATTGTCCCTCATTCCAGACTAAGTCCTTAGTCCTAGAATCATGCGGGTATTCCGAGCAGCCGCTCAGTAATATCCATTTATCTGGAGGTTTCTTCTCCCAAAGGATCAGAAATGCTCTCCGCTTCAACAATGGGATTCCTCGACATCGTTGATTGACAGTCCCTGTCCATTTCCTCGCTTCGCCACGCCCTATCAGCATAGGGAGGGCCTGAAGTGTTCTCCGAAAAGGATGAGTTGTAGTCAGGTAGGATTCTCTTTTCCTACATCTACAGATCCTGGAAAAATCTGTCATAAATCTCCTCTCAAATTGAGGGATATAGTCACTCATCATGACAGCATGCCGTGAGTACAACTGACCACTGACGATTTCTTGAAGGAGTGTCCACTGGTTTCCTCCTCGGTGCATCCTATCTGTTTTACAAATTGTCAGGGTGGAATTCTCTTTCATTATGATTAGTCCAGAATCAGAGCACGAAATCAAGTCAGGGGGTACAGTCAAATCATTAGGAAACTCAGGGTTTCCTGCAGACAGTAAAGTGGCATTTCTTCGCCATGAAGTTTCCACTATCAGCTGAGATACTCCTGTCACTTCCTTCGAAGCGAAGAGTAATACAAGACCAGAATGTTGGGGTTCCCTACTATTTATGGCTTGTTCCGCTTCAGGGTCCTTCATCCGAAGTATCCCTGTCGCCCCAGCTGTACAGGATAGAGACAATTTGTCTCCCTGCACACAAGAAGTACCTTCTTCTTCATCAATGGCAAAAATTTCTGTCTGTCCAGTATCAGAGTGCACAGGACTTGCAGCAATGTCCTGTTTACTCGCTGTCTCTAAGGTCGTCAAGAACTTAAGATAACTATCCTCCTTATCTGTTATCTCCGCCCTGGTCTGGCTTTCACATACCAAGTCTAGTGGAGGCAAATAAGGGGATTTGTCGCTACCATCGCAGTCAACTACTTTGGGCGAAAAGTCAGAACTAACTATTTCTATTTTGTATGCGATCGCATCAAGGGAAATAGGGGAAACAGGTTTAGTGTTATTCCCTACATTAGTCTGCTTTACTTCTTCTTCTTGTTTGGAAGGACCAAAGGGATTATGGGAGTTGGGAAAGTCTTTGCCCTCGTCCTCATTAATGGCTGGTGTGCCAGTCGAACCAGTATGTCGACGGTCAGAACAGTTATCACGCTTGTGATTACTGCGGGGTGTGCTCTCATATATCTCATCTGAGATAATGGGAGTAAGGGGTTCCAGCAATGTAGATCCGGTCCCTTTTGAAGATTTCTGTTTCTTACTCCATCTTTTCCTTTTAGGTTTAAGAATGGAAGTAAAGGGGGCCAGCAATGTAGATCCGGTCATCCCTACAGAAAAGTTCTTCTTAATGTCAGCTCTGTCCCTATTAGAAATAAGAGGGGTGAGGCAAGGTCTTGGGTGGTCTATTACTTCATCCCCTGATGAAGTACAGTTTGGCAAAATAGAACACACCTCTCCATTGAGAGAGTGAGTCCCAGACCTTTCTACCAGAGTGTCAGTATGGGAGTTGTCAGTTCCCTCAACTACCCTAATAGTGTTCTCACCGTTCTCTGTGTCTAACTGCAGTTCTCTATTCGTCTGCCTATGTGGTTTTTAGTTACGCAGCTTTTCTTGAAAACGCCTCGTTCTTTCAACAGCTGCCTCCTCTTCGAGTCGCAACTGTCTAGCATATTCTTCTTCTTAAAGTTGCCGCATTCTCTCTTCTTCTATCCTCTCCGCTGCATGACGGGCAAGCATCGAGTCATATTCTTCTTTCTCCAACTTTCGCTTCTTCTCTGCAGCATTACGGGCACTCATGTAATCGAAAGTATCCATATGACCTTTAACATATGATTCTAACTGCGCTCCCACTCTACCCTCTGCTATCCCGATCTTCCTTACATCTTTTAGGAACTCGGTGCGTAAGTCCATTCTATCTTATTAGATCTATCTAGAGATAAATAAAATACTACCCCGAGTCCAGAATAGAAGAATATATCAGAGCAAGGTAAACTGGGCAAGAGAGTAGCCTATGACAGCCGCACAAAGATGTAAATAAATCAAAGTGGCCTACCAGACTGACAGCTTTTAGAATAGTATAGCAGCACAAAGATTACACCGGTAAATGATATGATGTGATCTTACAATCAGTCACTAAGCATAATATCAATGATATGATGTCAACATATAATGCTCTACAATCTATATCAAATGATGGAACATGCAAGCAGATATAATAATCATCAACATTAAAATTTACTAAATAAACAATAATCAATGGTTATGAAGTGATCAATGATAGACATGATACTATCCAATTATTGATTTTAGCAAAAAGTTATTTATTACTTTGTAATCTTTCCCCATGTATAAATTACTAATTTTAATTTAGACTATACTGGCAGAAGAGTTAAAGTTAAATTTTAAAAATTTACTTTCATAAGTCTAGGAGTAATTAGCCCCGTCCAAATCTCGGCGAGCTCGCCAGTGTGACGTGACGGGTGGTTTAAATGTTTATGTTGTTGAATAGGGATGTTCCTCTCAACCCATTCCCTCCACCAGATTAACCGAACTAAAATCTGAGCTATGTTGCTCTCAGACAAAGTCCTGGATATCCAAGAAAACAGCCATATTGGCTCGTTAAGTACTTTAACATTAGCTGCACTTGGTACCCACAAGAGAAGGCAAGGAATTTTAGATGTCTATCATACTTAATGAATTATTAGACAGGGCAAGTGATTCCTCCGTCATCTACCTTCTCCCGGTGTTATTATTAATAATTAAAGAATTATTATATTATTTGAGCCCCCACCAAATGGTATTCTATCCTAACAGTTTAATTAAACATGTAAGAACAGACATTTGGAATTTAACAAACTATGTGGTTTAAAACTTGACATACAGCTTTATTTACTACAATGAAATTACCAGTTTGTTGATTTAAACAAACAGTGAATGGTTAATGAAAGTGATACGCTTCAGCGAGACAAACAGCTCGGGGTTTAGAGTGGTATGATAATGATGATAAAAGGTTAACATAAAGGGGTTAACTCAACTTATAAGCCTCTGACAGCCGTGAGGAACTGTCAAGCTTGTCCAACTCTTCCTTGCCTGTTGTCTGCCTGTTTCAGCTTATTCTCCACTTCCTCCCCACCTCGTTCTCCACATCGTTCTCCACCTCGTTCTCCACCTCGTTCTCCACCTCGTTCTCCACCTCGTTCTCCACCTCGTTCTCCAGAATTACACTGACGTGTTAAACTTTAAACTTCTCGTCGCCTCCATGTCTAGCGTCCACTCAATTTACCTGTTCAAAAGGGCCCCGATCAGTCTCTACAGTTTGGTCAGGAGATAACATTCTGACACTGGCATGAGAATAGAATTCCTAGCTACAGTGTAAAGTTTTAGGTAATATTACCCAAGGTTGGGTTGCTTTGTCTGGACTAGGGACTGGAAACATTTAAATCAATACGGTTTAAAGTAACATTTGGTTTAAGGGCATAGTCTCTTGTCTCTCAATAACCAGAAGAACTTATTACAAGTACTAACTTCTGGAATCACTGAGATCGTATCGTGACATGGCGTGTTATGGTTCACAGCTAGACTGCGATATCCGCATCTGTTGACCTGACACAATCGGTTTGAGTACACTATTATTAAGTTGCCTTTTTGTGGGTGAAAGCACTGGTTTATTCGCTTGTCTTCCAAAATTGGGCCACAGAACCCATTCGAAGTCATAGAAGAATTTAAAAAGCAGCAGCAGAAGTAGAGGAAAAACAAGAAGAAGAAGAAGAAGAAGAAGAAGAAGAAGAAGAAGAAGAAGAAGAAGAAGAAGAAGAAGAAGATCAAGATCAGAAGAAGAAGAAGAAGAAGAAGAAGAAGAAGAAGAAGAAGAAGAAGACGAAAGAAGAAAAGATGAATATGATTATGACGATGATGATGAGATAGTGACGATGATGATGATGAAATGGTAATGATGATGCTAGTGATGATGATGAGGACGACGAAGAAAAATGAGAATGACCGTTAGTTAATAGCTTATGCTCTAATTCGAGAAGAAGAGGAAGAAGGGGAAGAAAAAGAGAAGAAGGGGTACTTAAAACAATACCGGAGCTTTTCCGCCTGAAACTCCTTTGAGAGCTTACGACCACAAGATACCCGTCCAAATCAGGACATCTCAAAACAGCACTTCCAAAATTGTTACCGTTCGATCTATTTTATGACTATGTTTGTTTGTTTTAGTAGCCAGAAGCCATGAGTTGTTAACCCTTAACCTCAGTATTAGGGATATCGAAACCTTTCGGCCTTGATTCCATTGTAAATATCGTAAATCTGGGAGAAATGTGGTTTTTCTGCCTACCCCTGGAGTGAACCCGGACCACAAGGAATTCGTCACCGGTCACCGCGCAATCCGGTTTAGCCAACTACGCTAGAGAGCCGGGCATTTTCTGACTATTAAAAACGCTGGCATCTCCAACCAAGAAGAAAGCCAAAGATGGAGTTATTTTTTGTTGTTGTTGTTGCTTTCTATTGTTTATCCCCGTTTCGAAATGCGAAGTTCGTGTAGCGGTACTTTGATCCGATTGTTATCAGAGTTGTGGATATGATGTTGTTCAGTCGGTGTGATATTGGAGCTTTTTAGAATTTGTTTAATAGAATAATTACGGTAGTTTTGTGTGGTGTCACAATTCGATGTGGAGATTTCAGAGTTGGGAATGCTTGTGGGCAACCTCGGGTTAATGGTGGATATAGGGAGGAAAGGGGGGGGGGGGGGGGGGAGTTACTGGCGTAAATCTGTGCGTCGCTACGTTTTTGTAGTTCTGTCATGGCATAATCTTGTTTTTCTTCTTTTTCTTCTTCTTCTTCTTCTTCTTCTTCTTTTTCTTCTTCTTTTTCTTCTTCTTCTTTTTCTTCTTCTTCTTCTTCTTCTTCTTCTTCTATTTCTTCTTCTATTTCTTCTTCTTCTTCTTCTTCTTCTTCTTCTTCTTCTTCTTCTTCTTCTTCTTCTTCTTCTTCTTCTTCTTCTTCTTCTTCTTCTTCTTCTTCTTCTTCTTCTTCTTCTTCTTTTTCTTCTTCTGTTTCTCCTTCTTCTTCTTCTTCTTCCTCCTTTTGCTCCTGCTCCTCTTTTTCTTTTTTTTTTCTTTTCCCTATCCCCTCGTCTTTATCTTATACAAAGTGATGTCTAAACTATTATTCTTTCATTAAAAAAATATTTAATTCGATGCGATCCAAGTTTTTTTTAAACCCTTTTTTGAAATCTTGGGCTAGCGAGAAAGAATTCAGAAATCGATGATGTAGCGTGCAGACATGTTGCCCAAAAAAATCTAGATCGGGCTGAAAGCTCCAGGTTATTTGGGGAAATATGGCGTCAGGATTGTTAAAGGGTGACAAAATCCTGTTACTGAGTAGCAGCAGGTTCTTACAGAATGACAGCAAGTTGTTACAGTGTGGCAGCGGGTTTTCACAGTGTTGCAGCAGGTTGTTACAATGGCAGCAGATTCTTACAGGGTGACACCAGGTTGCTACAGAATGGCAGCAGATTGTTACAGAATGGTAACAAGTCGTTACACTGGCAGCAGGTTGTTACAATGGCAACAGGTTGTTACAATAGCAGCAGATTGTTACAGAGTGGTAGCAAGTCGTTGCAATATCAGTGGGCTGTCATAGAAATTAGACAGCCGGATAGATCAGTTTACTTAAGCTTCACTGTTTACATCATCATCATCATCGTGTGCCCTGTCAACTGGCGTAGGCGCTCATGCGTCTCCACAGATCACGATCCCTGGTTGCCTGGAACAGCTCTCTTGATGATATCCCTCCATGCTATCGTTTCAGCCCATCCAGCATCATCTCTCTTGGTCTGCCTCTACCCCTTTTTCCACTGAAGTTTCCAGTTGTCACGATGTTCTTCAATGTCTCTCTTCTCATTATGTGGCCAAAGAACAGTGTTTGTCTCTTTCGTATTGTTGTGTATAGAGATCTACTTTCATTAGCTTCTTTCCAACTATCGTTGTTAGTTACTCTGGCCGTCCAAGGTATTCGTAACATTCGTCTCAGAAACCACATCTCTGTTGCTTCCAAAATTCTTCCTAATTTGTTCACTGACATTCCAAGATTCGCTGCCACACAGCAGAACAGGTCCTTTGTAACATTTCAGCACCCTCTTTCTGACATTAAATGAGAGCAATGTAATGCGTAAGATATTTTTCATTTCCCACACTATCTAGCAGTTGTTGTAAATCAGTTGCATTTTCACCTATCAAAACTATATCTTCTGCATAACGCAAATTGTTTGTATTTTATCCTCCAACTAATACTCCTGCATTCTCTTTCATTTCCATCAAAATTATTTCACTATATAAAGAGAAAAGGTCTGTGGATAAGACACCTCCCTGTCTTACTCGTTGCTTTATCTGTTCAAATATACCCAATCTGTTTTCCATTTCAGTTGCAGCTACTTGTTTTCAGTAAAGTTTTTAATTATTCTGAGATCTTTCCTGTTTACATTGATGTCTTCCAACATTTTTATCATCTCTTCATGTTTAACTTTGTCAAATGCTTTTGTATAATCTATAAAGCACAAATATAAGTTCTTTTGTATGTCCATTGATCTTTCTATCAGTGTTCGTAATATCCGTATTGCATTACTTGTCCCTTTACCTTCCATAAATTCATACTGCTCTTCACTCATTCCATTCTTATTTTTCTTTTTCTTTTTCCCATTACACTTATCATTTTGAAGACAAATTAATATGCAGTTAGTAAATATAATAATAAAGAAAGTAATGATATATTGCAAACTAATTTATCTTCAAAATTAAAATTAATTTTAAAAAAAAAACGTGTTGCAAATTAACGAAACTGTAGTTTAAGTTGTGTGTAAATCTGCTCGATAAGCATAGTGAACACACACCGGTCCTCCGGAAAGGCACCAAAACGGGAATTTCCATTGGATGGCCTTTTAAAAAGCTGAATTATTCAAGTAACAGAAAAAGCTGTAGTGGGCCGTGTTCCAACCTTTTACTTGACACATCTGATTACGGTGGCTGCGTATCGCCTGTTGCGTTGGCATTCTGTTGATAAGTTAATGACAGCCCTTCGACATACGCCACGAATGAAATCAGCGGAAAACCTTGCTGGTTAGAGCTGCAGCGAATAGGTGATTTTCATAATACTAGTAATGAGGCTAACTATTCGGTCGAATACGAATACGAATAGTGTATAGTGTATAAAATAAATCTTAAAAAACATTCATAATGTCAATGTACGTTAAACTTTTACTTCAAAAATGTACTACAGAATAATAAAAGTAAAGATCCCTTTTCACGCCTTTCGGCGCATCGGGCATATGGGCAGAGCGTCCCATATAGAGACCATCAGCATGGTCAGCATTACGCCGGCTGTCTTTACTTTCCCAGGACAGCCCATCCTGGTACCCATTTTAGGCTGGGTCGACCTGCGACGTCCCATACCACGACAAAAATCCACGCAGCCTGCAGTGGGTTTCGATCGCGGTATGCTGGCTCACGAGTCGGACTCGCAACGCCTTAGCCACGGACGCCGCACTACAGAATAGTGAACGTTTAAAAACATTTTATATTTTGCATCCTTCATTCAGTCTGTGGTCACTAATAACTATAAATGAAAGTATTATATGATATTATTTCCCATTATCCTGAATATCAGATATCAGTCTGATAAACAAAGAAGTAGACGACATCAGTCTTTGTGTATCCATTCTCTCACTCTGGTAATGAGCTCAACATTATGAACACAAAATTGAATACCCCAGCCCAACTTTATCGTCAGTCTTTTTCACACCGGTTTTAAATCATACTTTTCTGAGTCCTAAACAGAATAAGTGTTCACCCTTAGCTCCAGTTGCATAAGTGAAAGCATTATAAGTATTATAACAAGTAACTAAACTTGTAAATTGTCACTGACAGCTTAGTTAATGCACGAAAGCTGCATTAGCTTTTAACAAAATCAATCGTTCCGTGTTGTCAGCATTAGGCCGTGTATGCAGCAGGGGACTGTGTGGTTCGAGGCATAGTGTCTGCCTCGAGTTCTAGAGGTTCTGGGTTCAATTCGGCGAGGGCTGGGATTTTTTCACGTGGACTTCGACTTCTAGTAATTCCCCCTGGTGTCTATGTAGTGACGCCCGTGTGCATTGTTGCGTACGTAACAAATCCCTTGGCAGTTGAAAATCGAAAAGAGTAGCCTAACGGCGCTACCCGGGCAAAATTTGGAGTTAAGAATCTACCCATGATCCTCGCCCCTCAGGATCCTCCCCGGTGCTACAGAGCCTGTGCACTGTTGTCACATATCACTCCTGTCACGTGCCTGATTTAAGGATTTCTCCTTAAGAACCAACAGCACTCAGAAATAATTATGTTGAGTCGTTGGCTCGTATTGGTCTAAGGGATGCCCCGTGGCCAATATACGCTCAACTTATTTCTGGAGTAGGGCAACTCAAGTTTTAGCACTACAACATATATATTATTCCTAGGCACACTTGGCTGGACACCCCCACTACTATAAAAAGATATCCCCCAGGTTATGATAGTCTACTATCATAACCATATTAACACAGATGAAAATATTTAATTGAACATACATGTATTTTCGACAGCTAAGAACAATGAATGAGTGACACTCCAGTCAATAGTGAAACTTCAGAAATACTGTAATCATTGTAACACATACATTATTTAAGAATCAGCAAAGAACTTCAAAAAGCCAGAGTGATATGAAGAACCAAAACTTCAAATCGATCTAGACTTGACTGAACGTGTATGAATGTTCCAAAGTCTGCCTTTCTCATCCCAATGATCAGTATGGACATTTAATAGTGAAGCCTGGCAATAAACCCATGAGTGTCCGCACTTATCTGAAAACTTGGTTTCTGGAACTGGCTGGATGTTCAGTTACTCTGTTGCTATGTTCAAGACAGTCCCACACTAGACACTCGAACACTGGAGATACACCCAAGATACTGGAGAGGATGTCAGGTACCAAGTCAAAACTTGAAGCACAAACTGACAGATACATGATGGTGGAGGTACAACACCCATAGTGTTGTCTGTAGACCAACTGGAGGATATCATTACTTAATTACCACAGTTAGGTTCACCATCTGATGCCCACTACTGGCTTAGACATAGGTGACTTCCTTGTAGGTGGTTTTGTGGACTGCTGATTCACTGCCTGGCTTCCAAGGAGATATCATCCTGTATCAAGAAGGAACTCAGAATTAGCAGTCATCTCAGGGGTTACATGTCAAGCTCAGTTTATTAATATCCACATTAGTAATCATTTAGAGGAGAGCTCTAGAGATAATGAGACAGTGAAAGTCTCTACATATCATCTCTATTGTTCAGTCAGTAACAGTGACAGGAGATGAGTGCCAGAGTGGAGACAGATAGACTATAAACAGAGAACATCAACTCTCCTCGCCCACCCGCACTTGCAGACACACATCCCATCTCTCTCTCATATATATATTTTTCATACCATCCTCCGTCTGTTTACCGTGCACACTTTGTTGTGCCACAATTAACCTTTGACCCAGAGCGCCAAGCTTGCTTTTGTCACTGCAACAAGCCGGCCAAAGATGACCCAGTTTACCTGTGTCTATTAATCAATACAAATCCTACGTTTGGTTAAAGAATAATTACTTGTAGGGTTTAATATATTTACAAATGGTGTGGGTTATTTAGAGCACAAACTATTTAGTCTGTACAGGGAAAGGTCTAAGGTTCGGATCCTGATCTCTGGACATCAAGAACGGTCGAACTCTGTGCGATCACATAGCTGATACTCCCCTCTAAACAGCAGTGACGAACTTTAAAAAGACATCATTTTGGGTACTCGTAAACTATAATCAACTTACCCAAGCTTAGGAAATGTCCTAGACACCAAAGGCCGCCTCCTCAAAGCATAAATGTACGAGGCTCCGTTAAACACATTTGTTCTTCTAGGCAGTCAGGCAGAAAAATGCTCGCTTCAAAATACGCTTAGCGTCACTAGAAAAGAAGTCCCATTGTATTCCTGCCTTAGGAGTAAACCGGTTGACAGGAATTTCTAAATAAAATATCAGAATTCGCCAACCTATAGTTGCAAGTTTGAAAATGAAGATATATCAAAACAACTAGAGGGTCCAGAAATTACTATTTTACCAGATAAAGGTATAGATCGATATAAGGGACTATATACCTTTCCGGACGGGTCTAAGTTTGAAATTTCGCTGAGCGCGAGGGATATCACGTCCCGACTCGTCCACTGAGTGTGGTGGCTGTTCAACTCATGCCAACTGTTCTGAGCTTCTTCTGACTCAGACTTAAGTAAGATGAAGAACGGAGCACTTATAGGTTACTACCCGTTTGCCGTGATGTTGATTCGTTGTTCCGTTGTTCAAAACCTAAAAAAAAAAAAAAAAAAAAACTTTGTATACAGAAGCCGTTGTAAGGTAACCACTATTCGTATTCGACCCGACCGTAAGTATTCGGCCGAATACCGAATAGTAATTAGGTCCACTATTGGGCCCCGAAGCGATTACGAAGCGAATATTCGGTACAGCTGTAATGTCGATATTAGCTGACCCAAATGTTTACAGGTATCTCAGGCTGGAAAGTTGTTCTGCCATTTTTCTCCCGACGGAACTTAAATACTCAACAATCTGACAGAATTCACTTTTAGACTTCATAGCAAATTGGCTTTTGCGAAAAAAATAACTTACGTTATGAAAAAGCCGACTCCAAACACAACCCAAGTATTAATCGTCGCTTACGACATGCTTGTTTTTCCTTTAAGTAAAGCACATGTGTGAAGCCGGTGGCCTTTGCTTCCCGTGATATTTCAACGCGCTTCTTTACGTTTGAAAAAAAGCACGACTTTTGCTGTAGCAATTATAGTCATCACCAAAAAGTGGAACAAATACGACAATGTGAAATACGTGCAAATGGCAGCTTTCTGTAGCAAGTGAATCGATACAGCTGTCTGGGAATTGTCATACAGTCTGATGCAAGATGTACTGCCGAGAATAGAACAAGAATCGCCAGGGCAAAAATGGACACAAGCAAGATACAGAAAAAACTCATACAAAAAGCACAGAGAAAACCAATGCTAAAGTGCTATTTACAACCTCTATTGTTAAATGTCTGTGAGACCTGGGCAATAACTGGCAACTCCATTACCAGTCGTTACAGAACAAACCACATCATTTTTAATTGTTTGTGATTTCGCTTCGTTATTTTACGTTCAGTAATTTGCTATTGTGAAATCCTGACCATTCCTGGAATTTCAAAGAGATAGTTTGCTATTGCTTTCCTTATTAATAGTGACAATTAGTCGGTGTTATTTTTTGGGGGGACATATTTTAAGATGTTATGGGTTCAAGAACGCGTTAACATCTGGCACGATTTGTGGAAAGGGAGCAACATTAAAAACTCGGAGATAAATACCTGGATGGTTTGGCTGTATAAATGGGGCGAGACAAGAACGATGACCTAGTCCGGAATTCTGTTTATCGTGTGAGATAGTGAACAACGTGATAGTCTACGCTTAACGGCATGGCACACGATGATAATGATGATGATTTTACGCTGGGGCATTTCTTCTTATCCTCCTCTTTTCTGCCATCTCTTGTTTTTTTCCACCTCCACATTTTCTTCTTTGTCTTCTTCTCCACTTGTTCTAAGCCTTCTCCTCCTACCCCACTTCCTCTGTTACGGCGTACCTTTTTCTCCTCCGCCGGCTATTTGTTAACTTGCTACTGTGTCCTCCTCATGTATATATACCCAACATTTCACTAATCTGTCTTTCATCTCACACGCATTGCTTCAGTTTCCTGCGTTGACATTTGGATGCCATGAAAAATTCACTAGTATTCAAGATTCTTGGCTAGCAGACAGACAGACAGACAGACAGGCTGGCAGAAATTAGCCTGGCTGACATTTAGTCTGTCTCTGGCATGTCTCGTGAGAAATTAATGTTCTTTTTTTGATGTTGTTGTTGTTGTTTGTTTGCTTGCCTTCTTTTTTTTTTTTTTTTTTTTTTTTTTTTCTACAAGCTTATGTTGATGTTGTTATGTTGCTCTTTAGATAAGGAATGAACCCAAGCACACATTTAGCTGGGAAGTTCACAAAAAGAAATCCTTGTGTACTGTACCTTTCAGAGCGATGTTCTTCAAAAAAAAAAAATGCTGGAGCTTTTAAATTGAAATGTTATGGAAAAATTCTTAGAATATCATGGATCAGGAAGAGGAAACACATTGACATTTTGAACGAATTGAACATCAAGGAGAACTGGCTCATTAACAGCAGCCTGTCCCGAAAGTTGAAGTATTTTGGCCACATGCTGGCTTGGAAAAGACGGTGATAGAAGGTTCAGTTTGTGGAAGGCGAGGCAGAGGGCGACCACCGCGAATATGGATACAGACATTAAAGATGCATTTGCATCGAAAGCACATGGGGCCAGGGAAAGGGATACTTTCACGCAAGCCGTGAAGAGAGCGACGTTCTGTAAAGGACTTACTAATTGATGATGAAACAATACTGATATTCGATGGTTGGTGGCACAGCCAAACTTCCGGCGCTAAATGGTGGCACCAGATTGTCACGTGCAACGCAAATACTTGTTCTGCAGCGGTGTAATATTAGAACCATTTAGCCGCTGTATGAGTTATATTTATTCCTTACTGAATGCATGGATGGATAAATGGTTCGATGTATAGGTGGATGGTTTGATGGAGGGGTGGCTATGTGTTTTATTTGAACACAGTCCAGACATTTGAGGTATATCAAACGATAAATCATCCATGCATCAGTCTATCCATCTGTCAGTCTATTTCTCCATCAGTACATTAATCCATCCAGTCATCCATCCACCCACGCAACCACGTTTTCATCCATCATCTATCAATCCATTATTTCATCCAACCTTCTACATAACATCCTAGCTGTCCATCAATCGTCCCGTCCCTCCATCAAGCCATCAATCTATCCACGATGTCATCCATCTATCCAGCAAGACATTCATTTATTAATCGAGGCTCCATCTATCCATCATGGCATCCATCTATCCATCAAGCCATTCATCTATTAATCAAGCCATTCATCTATCCATAAAGCAATTCATCTATCCATCAAGCCATCCACCTATCAATCAATGCATCCATCTATCCATCAAGGCATCTATCTATCCATCAAGCCATTCATCTATCCATCCATCTATCCATCAAGCCGCCTGTCTATCAATCAAGCCAATAATCTATTAATCAAACCATCCATCTATCCATCAAGCCCTCCATCTATCCATCAAGTCATTCATATATCCATCAAACCATTCATTTATCCATCAAGCCATCCATCTATCCATAAAGCAACTCATTCATTTAACCATTCCAGCCATATTTGTTTATTCTTTTCATATTCATTGTTGTATTCATTTGCTGTTCAGCACATTTTATTATTATTATTATTATTATTGTTATTGTTATTATTATTATTATTTTGGTTCTTCAAAACTAGGATTATTTGTTTTCTTTTTGTCCACGCGCCTGATCGACATGCCACTGATGGGGATGACAGAACCATATTCCATGTAATAAATGTTCCTTCCTTTCCTATACCTTTCTCCCTTACAGAGCCCATTGATACCTTTAATTCAATCTTGGTGCTTCAACATCCAACCTACTCCCGTCTCTCTTACCACCTATGCCAGGAGCAGACTGTTGTGACAATAGCATATTGAAACTTGCAGACCGCCCTGGGAATTATGAGCAGACGCCTCTGACGCGAACATGGCCGCCTGCAGCAGACATATTGCCAGATATGCCAGCGCGAGTGCGGCTAAATAAGGTTTAAAAAAAAAACATATATTGATTGCCTTTCTTTCGGTGTGGGTTCTGGAGCGCTGTTTGGAAAATGGGAGGAAAGGGAAAAGAACAGGCTCACTGCCCATTGACAAGCATGTCGTAAAATTAGTTTAATTAAGGATTTGCTGAAATTGGACGTGTAGGACCAAAAAACGCAGATATCGCAGACTAGCTTAAATTTTAAAATATCAAATCATTGAGCCCTCATTTCAAAGCGAATGCAAACGAAGAAGAGGAAATTGAAGAAGAAGAAGAAGAAGAAGAAGAAGAAGAAGAAGAAGAAGAAGAAGAAGAAGAAGAAGAAGAAGATGATGATGATGATGATGATGATGATGATGATGATGATGATGATGATGATGATGATGATGATGATGAAAACTGAAAAAGAAGGAGAAGAAGATGATGATGATGAAAACTGAAAAAGAAGAAGGAGAAGAAGATGATGATTATGATGATGAAGAAAAATGAAGAAGAAGAAGAAGAAGAAGAAGAAGAAGAAGAAGAAGAAGAAGAAGAAGAAGAAGAAGAAGAAGAAGAAGAAGAAGAAGAAGAAGAAGAAGAAGAAGAAGAAGACGAAGAAGAAGTAGAAGAGGAAGAAAAAGAAGAAGAAGAAGAAGAAGAAGAAGAAGAAGAAGAAGAAGAAGAAGAAGAAGAAGAAGAAGAAGAAGAAGAAGAAGAAGAAGAAGAAGAAGAAGAAGAAGAAAAAGAAGATGATGATGCTGCTGATGATGATAAAGAAGAAGCAGAAGAAAAAGAAGAAGAAGAAGAAGAAGAAGAAGAAGAAGAAGAAGAAGAAGAAGAAGAAGAAGAAGAAGAAGAAGAAGAAGAAGAAGAAGAAGAAGAAGAAGAAGAAGAAGAAGAAGAAGAAGAAGAAGAAGAAGAAGAAAGAGAAGAAGAAGAAGGACAAATTCTTTAACTAGACACAGCAGCTCATAAGTAAATAATGTGAAATAGCATTGAAAGTAAAGGCAGCAAGTGTTTAAAAAAAGTTGAGGAACGCTGTACTTTTGGTTTCCTATCATCCGTTAGATATTTTCGTCCGTAATGTAGGTGTCTTAAGAAGCGAACAGCCTGAAAGATTGGCTGGTTTGGTGCTGTCTTCTTTTTTTTTTTTTTTTAGTTAACTTTTTTACCACTTTGGATATCGACAGAGATATAACTTTCTGCTTCTTGCTCTGCTGACCACCTCCACCATAGGCACATGGCTGTCGTAGAGTCTCTCTGATGTCATAGTTAAAGGTTAGTTGCGTATCCTTTACAGGACGTTGCAGAACCAACCCCAACAGCCCCTGGCTGTTTTTGTGTGGTTTTTCTAAGCAAATTTACGTCCAGTAGTTTGCCATTGCTTATTGGACGGTCGATTTTCTTGATACCACTGTCGAAACCAACGCAAGGCGCATGGCCCGCAGCTGGGATTGAACCCGGTGTCACATATCACTCCTGTCGCGTGCCTAATGTAAGGATTTCTCCTTCAGAACCACCAGCACTCGGAGATAATTTTGTTGAGTCGTTTGGCTTGTATTGGTCTAAGGGATTCCCCGTGGCCAGTATACGATCAACTTATCTCTGGAGTAGGGCAACTCAAGTATTGGCACTACAAAATGTCAGTATGTGAATACAATATTTCTAGGCACACTTGGCTGGACACCCCCACTACTTACTAAAGAAAGCCCCCAGGTTATGATAAGTCATTATCATAACCATGTTAACACATATAATGAAGATACATATACACACAACTGCTAAACACTTAAAAAGGTGAAATAGAGAAACCTAAGTCAGCCATGAAAATGAATGCATGTAATCAGTAATATATATATACATTAAAAATATAGAGAAGCAGATGCCAGATTTCTATAGCTGGATTCCAGGATACAATGTCTAGATCACCAAAATTACACAGACAGAAGGTCCTGGAGATGACACATTGTCATCATTGGGAAACATGTGAGCTGTGAGGAATATTGCAAGTAAGGCATCAAACTGAACTTATCCTCTTTCCGTCTATGATGCCTCCCTCAGCTCCGGATGATTCGACTGTCTTTGACTCTGGGAATTCTGCTCCACTGGATCAATTAGTAGGAGAGTACCTCACCATAGAGGACACAGCACTGTATTGGTACCTGTATTGGTCTCTATCACCATTTAGTACCCACAATGTCTTTGAGCTCCACTAAGCTCTAGCACTGGTAGGCTGTTTGAGTTCTCAGCTCCCACATATTGATGATGTCAGGAACCTTCACAGGTGGCAGCTGGTGGGTGGTTGGTTTGTGATTAGTTTATGGTTTATTCATGGTTGGTGGGTGTTGGTTGGACTGTGAAACTTCTGCCAGCTCCTCACAAAAGATACATCCTGTCAAGAAAATAACTCAGAATTAGTCATCACCAAGGGGGTAACATCTTGACAGGTAAGACAGAACAAGCATCAGTCATCAACCCCCATCTGCTTATTCCACCCTGCTCTCCTGTTTCATTCCTCAGAATGCCTCTCCAGGCCCGGAGACACAAGTCTCCCATATTCATCTGTCTGTTTAGTGCAAGAAAAGGCAAGTCAGATATACAGTAGAGATAGATAGAGTGTTCTAACACATATATCACTCTCTCTCTCTCTCTCCCCTCCCTTCTGCACACAGACACCAATATTTACTGTCAGTACATTTATTTCTTCTACCACTCAAAGCTAGTCCTAACATTCATTGATCTGGGTCAAACACACTCCCCACACTGGCCGACAAAATCCTGACCTAATTCTGTCCCCATTTTGTATGCACAAACTTCTAAAGTTAGTTTAAATAGTACACACTTGTAAGGTTTTAGGTTTACTAGTATGAGTGGTTTATTTAAGGCATAGGCTATTTAGTCTGTACAGGGGAAGGTCTACGTTCGAATCCGCTTCTCTAGCGATCCAGAACGGTCGAACTATGTGTGATCCCACAGCCGATACTGATCTCTCTACAGCAGTGACTACTTTACAGACATCATTTTAGGTACTTGTAAACTATAATTAACTTACCCAAGCATATGAAAAGTCTGAGACATTCCAGATTGCCTTATGAAATTGAAATTATACAGGCATCGATTGACATGTCTGGACGCTAGGAAGCTGGCAAAGAGAATGGCGTCACTTAGACGCTTCAGGCGTTGGTAAAAAAAGAAGTCCCTAGTATACATGGGCAAGGAGTGCATCGGTTTCTAAGAAACCTCAAATAACTCCTCTAATACATATCAAAGATATATATATATATATTTAAAAGTGGAGTTTAGTTAAAGCAACCAGAAAAGGTAGACATAATAATGTTATCCAATAAAGACCTATATATATAGATATAAGGGACTACATCTTTCCGGACGAGTCCAAGTTTGAATTTTGTGCCGATTACAGGTAAGTTAGGTTACCAGTCTTACGAACTGATGCGTAATGGCTTATCATTTCACGACACCCGGCATTACGAAGCGTTCGCATGGACTTAGCCACAGAGCCGACGATGTCATAGTATGGGGCTTTAATGAACACCTTAAAAGGTCTTTTACTAGTTTTATTGATTGTGTTGATTTCGTATTGCCTTTCTGTTATGTCCCTTTCACACCCTTCACCCATTTTTTCTTGGTCGTCCTCTTGTCGTGTAGTTCGTCCTCTTGTCGTGTAGTTCGTCCTCTTGTCGTGTAGTTCGTCCTCTTGTCTTGTTTGTTGTTCTCATGTAGTCAGCTCTAGCTGCTGGCTGTTTCTGTTCCATTCTGACCTGATGATCAATCCATGGAAGTCTTCGATGTTCAATGAAATCCTGTACAAGTACTGAGCCTACTATTCTTTTTAGTTCTTTATTAGTGAGTCTGTCTTTTTTGTTTTTTCCCGCACCGCATTTCTTATACGTCTCATCTCACATGTTGTAATTGTGCGTTTATGTTTTTTCTAGGTCTGTCGATGTCTGGCATCGATAGCACAACACTGGTACAAACAGGGCATCAGCTTCATTCTCGTGTGCACATAGACATTTTGATGCCTCAAAAGCGGCTCTGTTTGGTTCCAGGGTCTGATGTACTACTCGGTATACATTACCAGGTCGTGAACAGTCTGTCACAGAGGTCACGCCGTTTGGAAACTTTGTATTCAACTCATACACTTGCTGGACTGAAAGGCATGTATCACCACACTACTGGACCATCATTCGCTGATGAATTCCTATAGGTTTCACAGCGGCATTAATTTGGTGCATTTCAGAATGTGAGAGGCCAGATTTAAACTGTAATCGTATTCGTCTGTACAGTGATGTTACGTGCTTAACACTCTTGACATCTATAACAACAATATTGACAGATTACAAGACAATGACATGAATGCTGTAATATATATCACACTTTTATGATGTTTATTTGAAGCCTCCTCGCAGACAATACCACAAAAACAAACAAAAATACACACTGAAGTATCTCCGAGATGTCTGACCAGTTAAATCCCCGACGCACTTATGACTACTGCAAGTTCTTATTCTTCATACTTCTTCACCTTCAGCAACTGTAAACTCTTGCGGAAAGTTCTGGTTGTTTATCCACTTCTGGGCTGCAGTCCTGTTCCAGAAACTAAATGTTGTGTGTGCATCCGTTTTACAAATCTAACTCATTTGTATGCAGACTGTTGGTGCCTTGCCTCTCAGACAGATGCACTCCGAATTTGAAGGAAGCTACGAATTAGTCGACTCTTAGGACATGCTTTTGAGTGGAAGTGATTACTAGTTAGAAAAAGCCTTGACATATAATATGTGTGTGTATTTTGTAAAAGTATTTGTTTATACATTTAATGATATATATATATATATATATATATATATATATATATATATATATATATATATATAACATACATATGATGTGTGTTTTGTATATATATAAACACACACACACATATATATATGTATATATATATATATATATATATATATATATATATATATATATATATATATATATTTATATATATATATAAATCAATGTTTGTGTGTTTGTTTGGTCTCTATAGACTCGGAAACTACTGAACCGATTTAGCTGAAATTTTCAGGATATGTTTGTTGTGATACCGGATTTTGAACCGTCGTGGTTTGAAATTCAACCTGTCACTGTTAGAGATAGGTGACCACAATTTATGCCAAAATATACGCAACTAATATTTATAACTTTAGTGATTTCTAATTATAGCCACGTTAGTAATTGCGCATGCGCCGTATTTACCATTCGCCGGCGAGTTACGTGCAGCCAACGCCTTCTCTAATACTAATACATAGAGTAGGTCGTGGTACAGCAAACAAGACTATCTCTATATTTGCCACAATAACCATATTAAACACGATTTCTATTTTCGGTTTTTTTTTTTCAAACAACCTTCGATGGGGGAGGGGGGGGGGGGTGGGCAATCGAGAACTCTCTCGACGTCGGCGCAGACAGTGACTGTGACATTAACTTCATTAACCGTGTTAGACACGTGCGATTTCTATTTCATTAATATATCTGGAGTATCTGTCTACGAGAAAACAATTGCCTGCGGTTTTGAATTGTGTTTTAATCGCGACACAGTGGTAGGGACACATATGTCTAATAGTTGTGTTCTCTTTTCGTTGTTCTGATTAAGTGGCTGCTTGGTCGAATGTTTAGAACACTGTGTTCAAGTGCGGTAGACCTGGGTTCGAATCCGCAGTAGTTAATTTTTTTTTTTTACCCCGGACTAAAATAATATCCTCATCTGCTCTGTCGTGGTGACAGCACTAGCCATGTTGCCTTAATATTTTTAAAAAAATTAAAAAAAAAATTAAAAAAAAAAAAAAAAAGGAAATGGGTAAACCATTTGATAATAAAATTTGACCATTTCGCATACTTATGATTGCATTGTTAAACTTTCCGATTGCATGGTTACGCTGAAATTTTATAGATTTTCATTTATTTTCATTTAGATTTAGTTATTTCATCTGTGTTGGAATTTTAAGCTGTGCTGTTTACAATGGCGTTCATTTCCTAATTATGGTGTTTTTTTTCCTGTGTTTATTTGCTTTTCAAGTGTTTTTTTTTTTTTTTCTCCCAACTACTTCAATGTGGGAAAGAGTTGTCGGTGAATTTTTTTTTTTTTTGGGGGGGGGGGGGCAAACTATTAACTGAGAGAGCTTTAAGTCACAGTAACTGCTTTACCCACTTAAAGTAGCAGCAGCAGTAATAGTTGTGGTTGGGCTGTTACACCATAGTGCTCTCATGTGAAGACCGCCGGTAAGGTTATGGCGTTCTTCTGTCGGCAAGTGAAATTATACATCCTAACCTCACCAGTCTGTGGCGACAGCACTAGCCATGCGGAACCAAATCTTCTGGCTCACGACTCTCTGTCTACTCCGATGGTAACACAGATAGCAGTGACATTATTTTAGTAGTTGTACTGGTACTTGAAGGATGATGTGGTAAATATTTTCACTAGCCTATTCACTACCTTTTACAATTCCTGCTCCTTATTTTAGTCCAGATGGACAGGGATGTCAATGTCAGTTACAGCAACAACAAAATATCGCCAGTTAGTGATTTTGAAATCCTTCGAAGAGGGAGAGAGCAGTAGTCGGTGGAAGAGGGGAGGGGAGGGGGTAATGACTTAAATTTAAGAGAACTTAAAGAGCTTTACACGTGATTTTCAAGTTCTCATTACCTAATTTGTTTATATTTTACTAACGCTACCTCCGCTTTTCTATTTTTTACGACTTACTTTGTTAGTCACAAGTACAGTTGTAGCTTTACTTCCGTCCCCTATAAAAATACAAACAGCTTTAGCATGTGATAACCAAATAACAATTTTTGTTACTGTGCTAATAACACCATTTAAACGACCACTAATATAAAGACACAATTATAAGGTGCGTGTTCTAAAGTTGGAAAACCAGACTATCTCTATATCTGTGCAGAGAACGATTGCGACATTAACTGTATTAGACACGTGCGATTTCTATTGTCTTTCTTTTCTAAAAACCTTTGATGAGGGAGATAGTAGTAGGTGGATTTAGTTGTGGTGGTGGGCGGGGATCAAAGACTATCTCTATATCTGAGCAGACAATGATTGAATTAGACACGTGCGTCTTCTATTTTCTTTCATTTCCATTTAGCCAAACTATGCCACAGCAACGCGTGGCCGGGTACAGCTAGTATATATATATATATATATATATATATATATATATATATATATATATATATATATAGAGAGAGAGAGAGAGAGAGAGAGAGAGAGAGAGAGAGAGAGAGAGAGAGAGGGGGGGGGTATCTTTGTAAACGTATTTGTTTATCCTTTTCATGTTACTGAAAATCATTATTATATTTAGTTGGCATTCAGCACAGTATTATTATTAAATAATATTAATCTCTTAAAAAGGTTATACCTCACTGAGATCTCCGAAGTATAGGCCGAATCATCATATGCTTACATAAGAGACGACAAACAGATGTGAATGTGATTGTCCTGGTATTTGTGCGGTCTGAAGGGATGTCTGACGATGAATGTGTCTACTTGGTGGGGGAAAGGCGGACAAATCCTGTGGGGACTGAAACAATGGGAGCAAGGGCTTTCTGTGACAACACGGGCTGATACTTGTGACTAATGTATGTGCTCAAGGGACAAGCGAAACTTAATGGTGTGGCTAGAATGTGAGTGAGTGAGTGAATGAGTGAGTGACTGAGTGAGTGAGTGACTGAGTGAGTGGGTGAGTTAGTTCGGGAGTCAGTAAGTAAGGGAGTGAGAGAGGGAGTCAATCAGGTCAGTCAGTCAGGGAGGGAGTGTGTAAGTGAGTGAGTAATTACGAAGGCAGACACAAAGCATAAAAAGCAAGGCTAAACACAGACATACAAGACAGTTATGGTCACAGACAGGCATATAAGACAGATGCGAAGCCACAAAGACAAAGAAGACAGAAACATATGACGAAAGACAGAAACGTAAAATCAAGAAGCGTAAAATCAAAGAAAGACTAGGAAAACAGCAATACATTATTAAAGTGAGATAATAAAAAATTTTTGAGAAATTCTAGACGCTCTCAGAAACAACAGCCATGGCTATCCCCTGTCTTGTTGCTTCCTTGTTGACTGCTGCACGGAAGTCCACAGCAGACGATGTTGACAAATAGTGCGGGATATCTTAGCAAACATCTTCACGTGCACGAGTTTATTGAGATGGTTGCCAGTCTGTATATTGGGCCTGTTGATAACGAGGCTGAGGTTAGGCGGCTTAAGTAAGATGGGGCAGGGAGTGGCGGAGTAAGTACTCATATTTGACTTTTACATTTCCGGTCGGGAATCGCCGTGGCAGAGCGGCTAAAGCTTGCCGCGGATCGGAAGGTCGCGGGCTCGCTCCCTGGCGGAGCCGGACTTTTCTTCAAAAATGATCTTGGCTCCCAGGTCGACCCAGCCGTGAGTGGGTACCGGGTGCAGTCCCGGGAAGTAGAGGCGGCCGGCGTGATGCTGACCACATCACCCACCTTGTGCCGTTAGTCTAAAAAAATATAGGTCTAGCCCTATATGCCCTGTACGCCTAAGGGCGTGGAAAAGGGTCCTTTACTTTTTACTTGAGTTGCGAGTGGAGAGAGAGTGAGAGAAAGTGGAAGATATCGGGCTATAAAGTATTTATAGAGAGGGAGAGTTAAAAGAGATGGGGAAATAGTAGGTTTTATATTGATATTTGGAGAGATAGGAGATAGCTGGTTTTATGTATTGTTATTTAGAGAGAGTGAAAAAGAGAGAGGAGAGAGGAGGAGATAATGGATTGTGAATTGATATTAGGAGAGAAAGGGACGAGAAGGGGCGGAGGGGGGATTAAGTATTGATTTATGGAGAGCGGAAAAGAGGGTATTGGGTGACGATATTTAGACAGGAAGAGTAAAAGGAGGGGTCAAGAGTTCTGAGGATTTTGTAAGATGCAAGTTCCTCACTCCTTATCTCACTCAATAACTCTTTGTCTGTCCTAATACGTGTTTCTATCTCACTTTGACTACGCACTGTCTCTATCTCTCTCTCTCTCTCTCTCTCTCTCTCTCTCTCTCTCTCTCTCTCTCTATCTCTCTTCTCTCTCTCTCTCTCTCTGACTCTCAGGTCTCTGTCTCAGTCTAATTCACCCGGTCTGTCTCATTCTCACTCCCAGTCTCCCACTGTCTTATTCTCACTCCCAGTCTCCCACTGTCTCATTCTCACTCCCAGTCTTCCACTGTCTCATTCTCACTCCCAGTCTCCCACTGTCTCATTCTCATTCCCAGCCTCCCACTGTCTCATTCTCACTCCCAGTCTGACTTTCTCTTTCTCATCCTCATTTCGTCTCACTCACTCTCTCTATTCTCTCTCTCTCTCTCTCTCTCTCTCTCTCTCTCTCTCTCTCTCTCTCTCTCTCTCTCTCTCTCTCTCTCTCTCTTTGTCTCTGTCATATCGTCACTCACAGTATCACTTTATCTGTCTCATTTTCACTCCTATTCTCACTCTGTCTGACTCATTCTCATTCCAAGTCTCACTCTCTCTGTCTAATTCTCACTAGCAGTCTTTGTCTGTCTCATTCTCACTCCAAGCCTGACTCTGTCTCTTTCTCACTCCCTTCTCACTCTCTCTGTCTCATTCTCACTAGCAGTCTTTGTCTGTCTCATTCTCACTCCAAGCCTGACTCTCTCTCTCTCTCTCTCTCTCTCTCTCTCTCTCTCTCTCTCTCTCTTTCTCACACCCTTCTCACTCTTTCTGTCTCATTCTCACTCCCAGTCTGACTCTCTCTGTCTCATTCTCACTCTGTCTGACTCATTCTCATTCCAAGTCTCACTCTCTCTGTCTAATTCTCACTAGCAGTCTTTGTCTGTCTCATTCTCACTCCAAGCCTGACTCTGTCTCTTTCTCACTCCCTTCTCACTCTCTCTGTCTCATTCTCACTAGCAGTCTTTGTCTGTCTCATTCTCACTCCAAGCCTGACTCTCTCTCTCTCTCTCTCTCTCTCTCTCTCTCTCTCTCTCTGTCTCTTTCTCACACCCTTCTCACTCTTTCTGTCTCATTCTCACTCCCAGTCTGACTCTCTCTGTCTCATTCTCACTCACAGTCTCACTCTCTCTGTCTTATTCTCACTCACAGTCTCACTCTCTCTCTCTCTCTCTGACTTATTTTCATTCCCAGTCTCACTCTCTCTGATTCATTCTACACCCCAACCTCTCTCTCTCTCATTCTCACGCTGGAGAGAGAGAAGAGGGAGAAGAGAGAGAGAGAGAGAGAGAGAGAGAGAGAGAGAGAGAGAGAGAGAGATTATAAGTAGGTTAAGCAAGAAAGAATGAATCAGCACCACTAGAGCGACACTCAGATCCGGCGAGAAAATGTGCTCCTTAAGTAATTTAGAATTCCGATAGCCCATTTCACACTGTGCTAATGGAGTTCCAGATCTCCGCTGTCGAGTTACCAGTGACATTTTCCCGAGACTGTGGAGAGAGAAGGGTATGAGTGGTCTAGTTCCTCTTCGTATGCACGTGGGTTTGTGTATTTGTGGACTGAATGAGTGTGGGTGTGTCGTTCGTATGTGGGCGCATTAACTTTCACAATCCTTCACTTACCAGGGCTTAGTTTCGGTGGCGAAGAGATTATAAAAATAACCGTTTTTGTATGGGACAGTTGTACGAGGGTAGCACCGTGGAATAGATGGATGCCTCACTGCAGAAAATTTTGAGAAGCAGAATTGGGCGCATATAGTCACTTCAGATATCCGTTAATGATTGTGCACCTAGAAGTGGGTGGGGGGGGGGGAGGGGGGGAACCTCAGTGAGAATTATCAAGAGCTATCTAAATCCTTTCCTGATATACTGACGTGAACCGTGGGCGTTGGCCAGTTAGTGAACAACTATGTGGAAGCGGCGGAGATGTGGTTTATACATCAATGATGAGAACACAATGGATAGATAAAAAGAGTAATGAAGATATCTTGAAAGAAACTGACTCGGAAAGAGATCAGATTGCTCACATTGGATGGAGACCGTTTGCATTTGCTCATACCGTGTGAAGGAGACAATCTACAATCTTTGGTCATGTCATCGTGTGATAGAGTTGTATCCCCATGCTCCCCAAGTTTTAAGCATGCCTAACGGACAAGTGATCAGGTCGTGTTTATCAACACAGCCAGTGATCCAACAAATCAGTTGAAAATAAGTTTGTTCATTGGACACTATAATGTCAACTCAAGCAGGACGAATATGTTTCCTTTAACAAAAGTATGAACACTTCAATGTATTGTTGCTGGCTATTCATATATGACGATAAGTTCATTTAACACAGTGATGATTCTTTACCTCAATATCAATTGCTTTGACATTCAAGTAATTCAATATTATTGACCGGTAATAAAGTCTCTTCTAAACGTACTGTCAAAATATCTTTCTTTCTTAACAAAGTTTTTTCTCGGCCATATAGACAGCTAGCTCTCTTTCATAAGCTCAAGCCTTTGTCCACTGCACTCGGCTACAACACTTCAGACATGACTCCTCGAGAGCTGACCCCCTTATCTTTTCCTTCGTCCTTTTCCAGCCCTCTTTTATCCTTTGTTCTTTTCCCCTGGTCCATTTGTCATTCTTGTCACATGTCATCTGTCGATTCTTTGCTACCTTCTAATCTCTCGTCATTTATCACGCTTGGAGTCTTTCTACACCTGACAATCAAAGTTTCCCTGCGAATCTCAGAGCAGCCTAGCATCTCCTATCTCACCCTTTTATGTCAGAGTTACCTTGGTTTATTAGCACTTATGGTACCTGTTAACCTCTGACCGTTCCCCTGTTTTACACTGGGAAGGAGACAGTCTACAATCTTTGGTCATGTCATGGGAAGGAGACAGTCTACAATCTTTGGTCATGTCATGAGAAGGTGACAGTCTACAATCTTTGGTCATGTCATGGGAAGGAGACAGTCTACAATCTTTGGTCATGTCATGAGAAGGAGACAGTCTACAATCTTTGGTCATGTCATGGGAAGGAGACAGTCTGCAATCTATGGTCATGTCATGGGAAGGCGACAGTCTACAATCTTTGGTCATGTCATGGGAAGGAGACAGTCTACAATCTTTGCTCATGTCACGGGAAGGAGACAGTCTACAATCTTTGGTCATGTCATGGGAAGGAGACAGTCTACATTCGTTGGTCATATCATGGGAAGGAGACAGTCTAAATTCTTTGGTCATGTCATGGGAAGGAGACAGTCTACATTCTTTGGTCATGTCATGGGAAGGAGACAGTCTACATTCTTTGGTCATGTCATGGGAAGGAGACAATCTACATGTTTTGATCATGTAATGAAATGAAACAATCTACACTCTTCGGTCATGTTATGGTAAGTAGACAATCTACGTTCTTTGTCCATGTCTTGGAAAGGAGACAATCTGCATTCTTCGGTCATGTCATGGGACGGAGAAAACTGGTACATCCTGACGGTGAGAATATTGGAGACGAAAAGAGGCAGACGGAGACCGAGAGAAAAGATGTCGGACAGTTTGACATCACGACATGTAAAATTATCTGTACCAGAACTGACTGAAAGTTCACAAGACAGAAGGCTGTGAATGGACGTGACAACAAACGCTACACCTCGTGGTCTATGGAAGGTCATATGTGTCAGAACTGACTGAACATGCTCAAAATTGTAGGCTGTGAATAGACGTGACAACAAACGCTACACCGCGTGGTCTATGGAACATCATATGTGTCAGAACTGACTGAAAGTGCACAAGACAGAAGGCTGTGAATGGTCGTGACAACAAACGCCATACGCATAGCGAGCTTTTTATCCAAGAACGATGGAACTTCAATATTTGTAGGGTGGAGGGGGGCGATTATTTAAAAGAATGAATACTAAACGAAGTTTTCGTATTGGAAAATAACCTAAAAGTTATTTAATCAGTCCCCAACCCCGAATGTTGTCTATTTATTCTTAAACACATAAGCAATTTCACTTGAAAATTGATCACGTAAATCACTGCAAATACGTTTTAATTACATATTAACTATTGTACTTATTATTGCTTTATCACTGTGACAAAGATGTAATAGTCCCGATGACGTAAATATACTGTAGACCTACATAAATGCATAAATACAATTTAAAAAAAAAATTTACAAAGTGGATAGAAAAAAAATGTGGTTTGGTTTGAAAGGGAGGTCACCTTCGATTATGACATCAGGTAATGTCACTTCTGTTGATTGATGTCCTAATGGTTCATCGGTATTTACAGACGATTCGCCATCACTAGTATTGTTTTATTTTATTTTTTAAAGAAGATAGCCAGTGTTGTTTGTTTTGTTTTGTTTGTTTTCAAATTCTCCTAAAGTGTCCAAACATATCGCCATCAAAGACGTTGATACACTGATAAACTATAGTGCTGTTTGGATGTCATTTCTCGGTGAAACCACCTTCTTAAAGTAGCAACGGGCAGGGAACACCTTTTTTTCCCTTGGGTTCTTAGGAGATAGCAAGGGAAAACAGCTGAAAAGAGGTGGCCCTTCGGTGCCAGCGGCAGAACTGTTTGTGCTGTAGACAAGATAGCGCTTGGTAAAGAATGGGTTACACCGCCGCTAGCACCAAGACTTGCACAGCGTGATAGTTACCTTGGACCTGGGGTATCGGGAATGGAGGTGGAGGCAGTAAAGGCAGCTTTCCGATGGCCTGAGAGCAACACAGTCCGACATGTTGTAATTGTAACACTCATAGAGCCTGCTTAGGAAATGTGAAACTGATGTCCTGCACTCATAGTGGCTTCCATCTGTTGATAAGACCCAGTTAAAGAGTATATATTTTCTGTCATTGATATTGAGGTGAGCGGGGTAACGAGCATGCTGATAGATTGGCTGCTGTAGCTCCTCTTGGTGGTGAGCTGCTATACGATAAAAAAGGATCTGGTTAAGACTATGGGATTACACGGGCAGGGCACGTGGACATACAGGAAATCCAAACACTGTAAGACTAATTTAGCGGGGTTGTGTGCATGGGTTCTGGAAGACATTTACCATTGAAAGGGAAACAGGGGCGCACTTTTAACCAGGTTTCGACTGGTACTTTTAGCATATCAACTGTTTGTTGGCTGCTGAAGAAGAAGGAAAAAAAAGAAGAAGAAGAAGCAGAAGAAGAAGAAGAAGAAGAAGAAGAAGAAGAAGAAGAAGAAGAAGAAGAAGAAGAAGAAGAAGAAGAAGAAGAAGAAGAAGAAGAAGAAGAAGAAGAAGAAGAAGAAGAAGAAGAAGAAGAAGAAGAAGAAGAAGAAGAAGAAGAAGAAGAAGAAGAAGAAGAAGAAGAAGAAGAAGAAGAAGAAGAAGAAGAAGAAAGAAGAAGTAGAAGAAGAAGAACAAGAAGAACAAGATAAAGAAGAAGAAGAACAAGATAAAGAAGAACAAGAACAAGAAGCAAAAGAAGAACAAGAAGAAGAATAAGAAGAAGAAGAAAGAGGAGGAGGAGAAGAACGAAGAGACATTGTTCTGTCTGGTCTGGACTCTGGTTCCATCTTCCACCATAAACACCTAGTCATAGCCCCTTCCCCGCCACATCTACCCCCTTTTCCACCCCACAATCAAACATATTTGACATAGGACCAATTCTGCCGGGCGGGGTGCTAGGGTATCTGAGAACATAGCATCCGAACATCAAACAGCATTGGAAGAGGGGGGGGGGGGGGAAGAGACGCCGCTGGTCGATTCCGTCTAATGTTTTTAGACAAGGAATTATCTGGCTATATTATCTGCGCAGTTACCGTGCTACTACGGTCCAAACTGGTAACATGCAGACTGGGAGAAAGCAGTTATCTAAAACAGGCAAATTGTAATGTAAAAATGGTAATATTTTAGGTAGACTAGACAAGAAGTTTTATGAAATAGTGTAATTTGTAATGTTAATACGATAGTATTGATAAAATAGGCAGTTTGTAAATTTTATGACAATATGAAGTTTGGAAAAGGGGGAGGGGTTCGGGGATGTAACATGTAAAATAAAATTTAGAGGTTATGGAAAAGGGAGGGGGGGGGGAGGGGTAATGCTAATGTGAAACCTGAGAAATTAGTTTTGTAAAACAGGTAACTACCAGCTTTGCTTGTAAAGTAAGAGGGTGGAGGGAGGGGGGGGGGGAGAATAAGGTACCACCTCCAAAGTATAGACTGCTTACAGTATATCTCCAGCAGGTTCTGTCCATCCTCTTTAGGCATCCGACCCGTTTCTGCTGTAGAAC
Organism: Candidula unifasciata; assembly: GCA_905116865.2. Lineage (NCBI taxonomy): Eukaryota > Metazoa > Mollusca > Gastropoda > Stylommatophora > Geomitridae > Candidula > Candidula unifasciata. The sequence continues at coordinate 290,613 of CAJHNH020008494.1, forward strand.
TGACCCAGTGAAACGACCGGTCCGAGTTTTTACACGACGCGATGGCGGCTATTGATTCGCACATTGGGCATTTTTTTTCTTTTGTTAACAACGTGAATATCTTTTCTTGCTGCAGAAAGTCTGTTACAATAGGGTGGCGGTGTGAGCGATGGGGATATGGTTCTTGTGATACTTGAGGACATAATTTTCATTATTTGTATTGATTGGCTCTTGTAGATGTTGAAAATACGTTGTTAGATTGCAGAGAATACACTAGACAGTCAACGGAAAGCTTAAATTAATTCTGCTGCTACTAGTATTAGCTAATACTACTACTACTACTACTACTACTACTACTACTACTACTACTACTACTACTACTACTACTACTACTACTACTACTACTACTACTACTACTACTACTGCTGCTGCTGCTGCTGCTGCTGCATCTGATGCCGCTGCTGTTGCTACAACCGTTACTAATAATACTGCTACTGCTGCTGCTGCTGCTGCTATTACTGCTACTATGACTTGCTTCATCTTCACTTTTTTAAAACCTCATTTTTATATTATTTTTCTTAAATTATTATTCTTATATTATTATTATTATTATTATTATTATTATTATTATTATTATTATTATTATTATTATTATCATTATTATTATTATTATTATTAGAATACCATTGTCTTGCTATAGAAATGTCGAATAAAGGGGGGTGCCGGATGAGGGGAGAGGCTGTTCATGCAATTTTTCATAACATAATTGTTTGTAGAAGGAACTGACTGGCGCTTGTATATGTTGACGGAAATGCGTTAAATGGCAAACAACAGACAAGTCGCAAGGAACAGCAATCACGTAACAATCAGCTAGACATTTAGATATACAATAATAAAAAACAAACAAATATACAAGGAAACATTTATACATGTAAAAAAAAGAAGACGCCATAGAGATGACGGCATGCTATTGACTACAGACAAAGAGAAGTGGGCATCTTTCCTGAAGAGGTTTATTTCACAGACAGACAACAATGATGAAGATAACAGAGATACTGTCAGAGAGGATCTGCCAGCCACCATAGAGAACAAACATTACGGAGACATCATACAGGTGGAAGATGAAAAACATGTTCTGAAAAGGGCGAAAGACACTGCACCCTTGTCTGACGGGGTTAGATGTTCCCACATGAAGGACACGAGCGATGCAGACCTGGTGGAGATGACTGCTTGTTTCAACCAGAGCATTAGGACAGCTTCAGTCCCACAAGAGTGGACGCACAGCTACCTGATTCCACTTCCCAAGCCTGGCAAGGATCATTCAACACTCAGCGGCTTTAGGATTATAACCATACAAAACACCTTTGGTAAAGTGCTGGAGAAGATAGTGGCGGGTAAGCTACAAGAATTTTTAGAACAGGGAAATTTCCTTCCACGAGGATTGGGAAGTTACTGGCCAAGGAAGGACACATAATCAAATGCAGCCACTTTTGCCTTTAAAATGTTCCAAGAAACGGTGGCAGCGGCACTTGATTTAGAAGATGCTTACAACAGAGTCAGATACAGTATCTTGGCGACAGCGCTTATGAAAAAGTGAGTCTGTCATTGGTTGGTGAACTGGATAGCAGCTGTTTTGTACACTCGTCGGGTAGCTCTCCGTTGGGTTCATAGACCTTCAAACCATGTACTTTTGCCCCAGGACTATCATAGGGATCTGCAGTGTTACCGGTACTGTTCAGTGTTTTTAGGAGCAAGATTGCGAACCTGGAAACACCTGGAGTTGACAGAATATTGACACTTACAGATGATATTCTAGTATCTAGGAAGGGGAGAGATCGAAATAAAATAGCTCAAGACTTACAGGCGACAGTAGATAAGGGGATCGACTGGTGTACAGAGATAAATGCTGTAATCAACCCAGAAGATGCAACGATCCTGTGGCCTTCTTTGGACAACAGGATTGTTAGAGCTGATGTTCGATGCCTAAAAATAAATGACAGGGACATCAAAACAGACAGCGGACTGCGGTACTTGGGAACCACCTTTGACAGAAACTCGTCTTTCAAGTGTCACATAGAGGGTGTTGTGACAAAGGCTCAAAAAAGTCGTAATGCACTGAAGAATATGGCAGCAATGAACATGGAGCAGGGAATGCTATTTACAATTTACCAGCACTTAGTCATATCAGTGATTGTTTATAGACTGGGGTTACTCACTGTCTAGAAGAGTTAGCTAGAGAAACTGGAGCGCATACAGAATGAAGCTATGCGGGTGATCCGAGGATGTACAAGAGACACCCTGATTGTGTGCGTGCGATACATCATTGCATTGCCGACTAATGCAGATAGGCTAAAGGAGCTGCAGGCTAAGTCATACCTTAGAGTGGCTGCAGACAAAGAGCACCCTCTGTGAAGCTTTGGCAGCAGATAATGTTCGGAGTCTGAAAAGGGGGAAATCGTGGATTGCTCAAGCAGAAGACACAATTAGACAAGTATGCACGCTGGAGAACATTGGGCGAGGAGAGGAGTGAGTCAGAGAACCAGAGGAAAAGTCTGACCTATGTTGGGTCATGATCACATTGAGCCGGGAGTGCAGAGTGTGGCCAGCGGGTGCCACGGGGGTGGAAGTCTAACAAACAGTTAATTCACGAAAATTCTCACCAAGAGAATCTGATTATCTATACAGATGGTTCTGTGTTAAGAGGGAAGATAAGTACCTGGGAGTTCGTAGCGAAAGCCAATGGGAAATCTTTTGTGCAGGACAGCCTAGCATACGATACCGCAACACCTAGCATGATAATGGAGGTGGAGGCGGTCACGGCAGCTTCCCGGTGGCTAGAAAACAAGATGCAAACACATATCGTAATTGACTGACTCTGAAAGCATGCTGAGAAAGGTGAAGATAGGGATGCTTCGAGCAGAGTGGCAAGCTTCATTGGGATGGTCACTGGTAGTGAGCATACTTTGGAACTTTTCTCCAGGCAATGCCGGAGTGGTATGGATGAACAGGCAGACAGATTGGCTGGATCTGCAACTTTGGCTTCTGAACTGATAAATGACAATGCAGATATGGTCAAGGCCCTTTGGGAACAAGTAACGAAGTCGAAAGAGGAACAAGATTATTATGGCCTAGAGAGATGAGGCACATGAATGTAACCAGAGGGTCTGGCCGGCTCACTACTCAGACGAAAGGCAAGACGGACATATAGGCAGATTACAACTGGTACCATTAGTATTGGAACTCTGTGCTGGCTGCGCATGGGAATGCCCCGAATGCTGTGATGTCGATTCTTGACTAAACTAAATTCAACTCAACATGCAATAAACTACTGAACATGAAACAGTTAAAGCCAAAAATAAAACAAACAGCTGAACATTCGATAAACAAACAGTTGGCCATACATCATTTTTTTAAAACACAGTTATACATACTGCTATTACTGTTTGTATTTACGATTGTTGCAGTGTGGATGGCGGAGAGTGAGGTGTTTGGGGGAGTCTTTGAACCTGGGAGATTGGGGGCCTCGTAGCTAGTGCTGCCGTTTTGGACTATGCAGGTTAAGATTTTATTTCTAACAGAAAAAATAACCTCCATAAACTTACCAAGGATTCGAACCTGGGCATGAGAACCCAGCATTCGTATCTATTCGGCTAGCCTTTAAAATATAAATAGTTTAAAAAGTTAGTTGAGTATCCTTTTCAGGACGTTTCAGAACCAACTACACAATTTTTGGTCTGTTGTGTTATTCTAGGCAAATTTACGTCCAGTAGTTTGTCATTGCCTTCAGGACGGTCGGCTTCTTGATACCACTGTTGAAACCAACGCAAGGCGTAGGGCCCACAGTAGGGATTGAACCCCGCACCATAGCATTATGAAGCGTGTTCGCAACTCCTAAGCCACGACGCCGACAATATATAATAGACATATATAAATATAGATAATATAATTAGACATAACATGAAATTAGATATACAACAAACGTATGTCCAGGCATACACTAAACAAAGATATAGTATACCATACAACAAGCCATCAAAGAAACGGTTTATAACACAACAAAAGAGCAAATAAAGAGCTTACCACACAATAAACGATCAAATCAACAGTTAACTATACAACAATATATCAAATAAACATCTTACTATAAAACACCGATTTAAAAAAAAACAGCGTACAGTTCAACAAAAGATCAATAAGCAGCCTACGATACAATACGCAATCAATAAACCAGTTTACCATACAATAAACGAAGGAACAAACAGCTCAACATACAACACAAAATAAAACAAACATTTAACGATTAACAAATGATCAAATAAACAGCTTACTATAGACAACGACAGTGCTATATTGTGTTGCAGAGAATGAAGGGAATCACAGCCAGTTAAGGCCTGGGATGAATCTGTAGCACAATGCTGGGCTGTCGCAGAGACTATAGTGTTCCCCATGCAGCGCACTCGCTCTCACGGCATGCCCTGTGTACTCCAAAGAAAAGGCGATACCAATACGTTTGGAGCAAAGCATACTGCAAAAGCTGGCTGCCGGATTAGAAGAGCATCCCTCCTAGACCAGCTGCCAGCCCAGGCTAAGGAGCAGAACACGGAGATTTGAGGTTTGATTTCCTCTTCAAGGATTCGGCTAGTATCCTCCCCCAATGTGCTCCTCTGCCCGAAGCCATTGGTGCCTGCCTCGTAAGATGTCAGGTTTTACACACACTTAATTACATACAAGCAAGACAATAGTCACATACACATTTACACAACACCCGTATACACACCACACACACACACATACACTGGCAGTTAAACATACAACAAACAATCAAACACAGGGCTTACCAGACAACAAACTGCTTAACACACAAACAACAAGCAATTAACTATTCAACGGCCATACAAATAATTTTGATTATACAAAAAAAAAAAATCTTCTAGCTATTCGGCAAACAAACAGCGATAACCAGTCCAACAACCTAACAAATAAACAGCTGTTTGTTGACCAGTTATTCCCCGTTCACGGTCCCATTGTAAACAGCCAAGGGACAAGATTTCATATCTAATAGCAGGGAGAGAATACGTGTTTGTGAAATAATTAACTAGAATTGTCTCTCCTTGTTTTCTCTAGTGCCATTCCTGTCGCAAATGTTCTCACACTGTGACAGGAGACATTATAATCAACATGGAGTGAGTGACGGGGTTTGACCCTCTAGGACCGTACAAATAGCGATTAACTCCCAGTGATACAAAGTGCCACTATTCGGTTCAGAATACGCCAGACTCAAGTCACAGAAACCCGGTTCAACCGCAAGGTAATATTAGGGCTCGCGAGGAAGGCATCAAGAAATCCAAAGTCCAGCCGGGGTGGGCTTTAATATAACAAAAATTGTGTCCCATTTTGAGACAGGCTGATAACCAACTTCTCGTAGGAACAGTTACCTTGGGGTGGCTGTCGCATCAGAAGACTGAGCGGGAAGGCCCAATGTGCAGTGACGACGATTGTCATATACGGGCTTGTTAAGAACTAAAATCACACTACTTCAGGTATTCCCATAAGCCCTTCGTCCTCGTCTTTAACAGCAAGCAAAGAGTTCCAACTCCGATGGTGCTAGTAGTAATTCGATTTTATGTCTGCCCTGCCTTTTCTCTGCGTGTAGAGTGTCGACTAGATGATACCTTGGCCACCTCCAGATGTACCATTCTCTCCCGACATAATGATCTGTTCATGCCTACGCAACGTTCACATGCAGCCAAAGACCTTGACTACAAAAATAGCTTGGCATGCACAAATTCACCACCCACTAGTGCAGAACCAGCCAATCTGTCATTTTATTTCCCAACACTCCTGCATGAACAGGAGAAAATCTCGCACATAATGAAAGCTTACTACCCGGGACTTCTGCAGCTATGCTTGCCCCTCTGCACGAGTCATGCCTGTCCCCAGCCTTTCTTAACATGCTTTGTGAGTTGGTTACTAGCGCCATAAGTGTCTGCAGCTGGTTCTCGTAGGCGCTGTGAATGCCTCTATCTGCATTCTCAAAGTAAATGTTGTAATGTGATACTCTAGACTCTGTTGCACCAAACCTCGTCCAGTCACTTTCGCAGTCAACCCCGGTGCACTTCTTCTGCTTTTCAACACTGAGCCATCTGTGAATATAATCACATCATCTGAGCAAGAATTATCATAGATCAATTCTGATTCTACAGTACCTGCTGGCCAGCTGCTGAACTCCCGGCCAAGTGTGACTAGAATCCAAAACAAGTATCTTTATTTCTTTGACAGTTCGTCGACTGTAGTACCATAACACAGTGAGCGAGATCAAGTAAGATAGTAATTAAGTTTATGCCCACCAGGACATCACACAGAGCGATAAACACCCGGTGACACAGAATATCACCATGCGGATGAGGATCACTCGTGGAAAGGTCCAACCGTTATGTTATAATGCGACCCCTGGAAACAGCCAGGGTTGGGCTTTCAAATAAGGAAAAATTGCATCCCACAAGGGGGATAACTGTTGCAATGATTAAGATTAATAAACTGACTGACTGACTTTCTACCCCACCAGGACATCACACAAGCCATAAACACCCGATGACAGAAAGTGCCACCATGTGGATGAGGAGAGCCGTGGAGAGGTCCCAGAAACCGCGTTCAGACAATTGGCCATATTTATGGCCTGCCTATATTGCGGCCCCTGGCAAAAGCTAGGGTGGGGCTTCAAATAACCAAAAATTTCGTCCTAAAAAGGATGAAAGGATTATGAAAACATCCGATAGTAAAGTAGGGTTATAAGATTAATAGATGTAAATAGGAGTGCCTGCAGTCGAATCAAAAAGTAACTAAAGGCAACACAAATTTTGAATAGAAAACTCAACTGGTCTAAACGAAAGTCGCGTGCAGCTACAGCGTACCTTTTTTGTTTTTATCAACAAAACCGAACATCGTAGTAATCAAACATGGAATTGGAAATAAATAATATGAGTAAATATGGACATAAAACCATCGATATAGGAATCATAATCAATTTTTTTTTTTTTTTTTTTTTTTTTGGTTATATTGCGGCCCCTGGCTTTTGCCAGGGGCCGCAATATAGGCAGGCCATAAATATGGCCAATTGTCTGAACGCGGTTTCTAGGACCTCTCCACGGCGATCCTCATCCACATGGTGGCACTTTGTGTCATCGGGTGTTTATCGCTTGTGTGATGTCCTAGTGGGGTAGAAAGTCAGTCAGAATCATAATTGTCGGAAAAATCACCCCTGTCCACGTTGGGAACTGAACCTCAACCATTGCCTTCATAGACCAGGGCACTACCTACTTTGCCAAAGAAGCCATCCGTGCACATTTACCTAAATGTTAACAAATCTGCCTGCCACAAGATAGCAGTCCTTCTCCAGCTCTGCGCCATTTTCATCCTGTTGTAATTGGTTGATGTCTGTAGCCAGGGGTACTGTTAGTCTGTGCATATAATTATGCGCCCTTGGCAGCCTGCTCCGCCCTGACATCCGCCCTGTGACAGATGATCTATGTGGGGGTTTGAGTAAACAGTTCCTTGACACGCGCACGGTGGTTCCTGGATGCCAACTGGTTTCTCTTGTGCATTTGTTTATTCTTCTGTCTGCACACACTAGGTTAACTCATCACGGTCTGTCTTATTATTATCATCATCCTAGGCATCATCTTATCATCTTCATCCTCATCATAATTCTCATCATTTCCCTTATTATCATCCTCATCATCATCATCATCATCACAATCATCAACGTTTTGATGTGCCGACACGTTGGGCTCGCAGTCTTTTTTTTTTTTTTTCGTGTTTTATTACATTCTATCCTGTACACTTTTCTCGATATCCTGGACTGAATCCGAACCCAGACCTTTGACCTCTCCCATCAACATTTGTCTGTTGGTTCCTCTTGAACATCTACGCCCCACCCCTCCCCCCTCATCCAATGTGCCTTCCATGCCATTGCCGGTTTGTGGCTATGCCCACTCTTTCCAGTATGTGCCCAATTTGTCGTAATCTTCTTCCTGGTGTAACTGATCTCCCCAGAATGTGCCCAGTTTGTCGTAATCTTCTTCCTGGTGTGACTGATCTCCCCAGAATGTGCCTAGTTTGTCGTAATCTTCTTCCTGGTGTAACTGATCTTCCCAGGATGTGCCCAGTCTGTCGTAATCTTCTTCCTGGTGTAACTGATCTGTGCGATTGTGGAGCCATTTCTCTGATTGCCAATCAATCCATCTAATGTTGATCAGTCTCCTCTGGCATGTTTCGAATGCATTTAACTATGTCTATAACAATCAACTCACCATACGTTGAGTTCTCCATATAATCTTGGTTGGGGCCTGCGGGGTGTTGCCTTCTGTCGTACACTTCTGTTATAATAACCCATGTGTTGAGTCTATGCCATATAGTTTTTATTTTTCACACATTCAAATTATATTATTGTTACCATAAAAACTATAACTGTTCCTCCGCTAGCCTGAAGTGAAGTCATGGCAGGCAAGTGATTGATCAACGTGGTCAGCTGTTTGTTTGTTTTAGTATCCAGAAGCCATGAGTTGTTAACCTTTTGGCTCGGTATTATGGATATCGCAACCTTTCGGCCTTGATTCCATTGTAAATACCGTAAATCTAGGAGACATGTGGCTTTTCTGCCTACAACCGGGAGTGAACCCGGACCACAAGGAGTTCGTCACGCGCTCACCGCGCAATCCGGTTTAGCCAACTACGCTAGAGAGCCGGGCCAATGTGGTCAGCAGCTGAGAAGTTTCAGTACTGGTAATCACTTTAACTGTGCTAGGCAGAGGATGCCTCTATAGGCGCAGTGACTAGGACAACCCGCCCAGTATGGGCACTGCTCTCACAGAAAGAACTTGCAACCTTATGTATTTTGCAAAGCAAAGTTGTGTCTGTTCAACAATCAGTGAATGTAAACGACGTTAAGGGGAGTTTCTTCTTCTTCTTCGCGTTCACCAGCTGTAAACTCTGGTGGAAGGTTCTGGTTGCTCGTCCACTACTGAACTGCAGTCCTGCTCCAGAACCTGAGTGTTGCGTGTGCATCACTTTTACAGATCTCATTCTCTTGAATACGGACTGTTGGTTCCTTGCCTCTCCGGCAGATGCACTTCGACTTCAAAGGAAGCTCCCCAATTAGTCGACTCTTACAACATGCTTTTGGGTAAGCAGTGGGTCTATTCTTGTTTTCCCCCACAATGGGGCCCCGGAACCCACACGGGGGAAGGGGAGTTTAAGAACTGCCTCGTCCGGTAGGGGCTTGCATGTGTTACAGGTGCGGCCAGACCGTCATCCGGCTACTGCACGCAAACCAAAGAATCAGACACTAATCCTTTGAACATGGAATGTGAGAACACTCATGCAGGTAGGTGTGCTGGAAAATATCAAGAGTGGAATGAAAAGAATGAAGGTAAACATTTTAGGATTGTGTGAAACAAGACATACCGCAGCAGGGGAAATGTATTCCGGTGAAATCGAATAACTGACTCAGGTGGACAAAAACGTGGAAGGGATGTCAACATAATTTTGGACAAAGAAAGAGAGAAACAGTAAATGGATACATGACTATAGCAGTTCTATTATTCAGATTAAGTGGTAAAGTAGTAAATGTGAATATTTTACAGGTTTATGCACCAACGGTAGACAGTTTGGAAGAAGAAAGCAGTAATTTTTAAAAACAACTGAATATAACCTTAGCACAGTGCAAAACCAGGAAAACAGCTGTAGTGCTAGGTGACTTTAATGCAAAGTTTGGGCAAGAAAAGGATGAAGACATTACAGGTGGATGTGATCTTAGGGAGAGAAATGAAAAAATAAACCTCGCTGAATGGGCTAGTACACATAAATTGATAAATGGAAATACACACTTTAAACAAGAATTGACATCACATCACTCGGGAAATTCCCAAGCATACTCCGTCCTCATCTTCAGCAGCCAGCGCAGAGTTCCAGTACTGATGGTACGGGTCACAATCTGGTTAAAAGTCCGTCTTGCCTTTCCTCTGAGTGTAGTGAGCCGGCTCAAGTGCCTCATTCTCTCCAGGCCATAATAATCTTCTTTCTCTACTGACTCCGTTGCTTGTTCCTAAAGGGCCTTGACCACATCTGCCTTGTCATGTATCAATTCACCACCCAGTGGTGGGGATCTAGCAAATCTATCTGCCTGTTCATTACCCACCACGCGGGCATGGCCTGGAGAAATGACCCAAAGCTCACTACCAGTGACCTTTCCAGTGAAGCTAGCCACTCTGCTCGAAGCATCCCTGTCCTCGCCTTTTTCAGCATGCTTTCAGAGTCTGTTACAATTACGACATGTGTATGCATCTTGTTCTCTAGCCACAGGAGAGCTGCAGTTACCGCCTCCACCTCCATTTTCATGCTAGATGTTGTGGTGTCATATGCTAGGCTGTCCTGCACCAAAGATTTTCCATTGGCTACGAACTCCCAGGCACTTTTCTTTCCTCTCACCACTGAACCATCTGTATAGACAATCAGATCCCCTGGGCGTGAACTGTCGTGAATCAACTGTTGGACTTCAATCTCCATAGCACCCTCTGGCCACTCTCTGCACACCCGGCCCAATGCTATCATACCCCTACACAGGTCAGACTTTCCCGCTGGTACTCTGATCCACTCCTCTCGTCCGATGTTCTCCAGCATACATACTTGTCTTATTGTGTCTTCTGCTTTTCCCGTTTTCAGTCTCTGACCCATGCCTGCAGCCAAAGCTTCATACAGAGGGTATTCCTTGTCTGCAGCTACTCTGAGGTATGACTTAGCTTGCTGCACCTTTAGCCTATCTGCAATAGTCGGCAATACAAGACATGCTTAAAAGAATACAAGATCTATCAGGGTTTAGAAAATAAGCAACAAGCAGTTCTTTAGAAACAAAAGACGGTGACAAATTATTGGACATGGAGAAGGTGATTGAAAGATGGACAGAATATACAAAAGAGCAAGCGAGAGCTGGTGTCCTCCTCGGGTGCTGGAGGTCCCGGTAAAGGTTGAGATTTTTTTTTTTTTTTTCACGTGGACTTCTAGTAAATTCCCCTGGTCTCTGGATAATAAGATCAAACGCCGTGTGTATATTCCTGCATACTAAAAAAATCCCTTGGCAGTTAGAAATTAGAAAAAAAAGTAGCCTAACGGCGCTGCCTGGGTAAAGTTTGGAGATACAAATCTACCCAAAGTATTTCGGGATCCTTCCCGGTGCAACGGATTTCGTGCACTGTGCTGAGATTCGTCAGACTCAGGCTTGAGTTAGAAGTAGAACTGGACACTTAAGGGTTGCAACGGTGTGCCATTATGTTGATCTGCATAATAAACATAAACATATAAAAGAGCTATACGATTATTACCGCAGACCAGACATAGAGAGGCGGGAGTATTGGGAGGGATCGCCAGTCCTGAAAGCAGAAGTGGAACACATAAAGAACATGAAAAAAATGTTTATCTCCAGGGCCAGATGACATCACGATTGAACAATGAAAAGCTGCTGTTGAACTGGGTTTAGAAGTTGTGACAAAATTGTTCAATAGTATCAATAACAGTGAACACGTACCAAATGACCTTTTAAAATCTCTTTCCATACCTTTGCCGCAGTGGAATGTGGAGAATATAGAACAATTAGTTTAATGCGTCATGTAATTAAAATAATAATGATAAAATTATTACGAGAAGAATAAGGTGCAAAATTAAACAAAAAATGTGAGAAGAGCAATCTGGTTTTGTTGAAGGTAAAGGCACAAACAACGCCATATGTATCTTGAGAACACTTTCATAAACAATGACTGACATGAATAGTATCTGTATGTGTGCTTTATTGATTACACTAAAGCATCTGATAAAGTGAAACATGAAGAAATTATTATAATTTTGGAAACCTGAAACAT
>CAJHNH020008494.1:307500-312500 GCA_905116865.2 Candidula unifasciata
TCGGAACGCAGATAGATCTGTCCAGAATGGTGAATTGATGACTTTCTTTTAACTAAGCAAAGGACTTTTTCCTAAGCCTTCAGACGTGTAGAGTTATGTAATGTTAGACCTAAATGTTATAGATTAATCTACAGTCTCTGGCGGTGTGACCATAATCACGCCGGTCGCCTTTACCTCCAAGGACTGTACCTAGTACCAGTTTGAGGCTGGACTGATCTGGAAGCCTATGTCATTTTTGAAAAAGGAAAAAGTCCAGCTCCGTTCAGCTTTGAACCTACGACCTTCTGATCCGCAGGCGAGCGTCGGTTCTTAATTTATAACGTTCCCCAAATAGGAAATCCCCGTGGGAAATCCACAGCTGACCTGACAGTCCATTATTTCAAGGGGTGCAAGTGTGTTGTTGTGTGGTGCTTTTTTTTTTTTTAGTGTTCATCTAGTGTCTTATAATCCCAACCCTAACCCTAACCCTAAACTTTACTGTAGAGAAATCGCGAGAAACTAAAACCTGAACACACTAGAATTTATTGGGAATGTTTCCCGTGACGTTGTCGTGACGTCAGGGTAAGTTATAAATTAAGTACCCGAGCGTCTAGCCACTATACCACAACGGCTCCCTATGATGAAGAAAGTTCTCACACCACAAATACGATACCAACAGCCTTGACCTGGGTTTTTCTCTTTTTATTTTCAGGTGCCGTTTCCTGTGTCACGTAGCCAGGTCAGTTCCTGTGAGTGGATGCCAGTCTTTAAGAATCCACGCCCTGCTGTGCTCAGCTGATAAACAAACACGCTGTAATATATCAACCAGGTGAAACACATCTTCTACAACAAGCCGACATCCTTCTGCCACTCCCCACGGCTCTCCAAATTAACCACCCAATCATACGATCGGAGATTTCAGACTTGTTGTACGCCAAGTGTCTCCTTCCACCAGAAGTGTGCGGAATTTAGCGGAACAAACGGCTTTCTACAAGGCATTTCTTTGATTCCGTGTTTGGTATTGATTTTTCACGTGTGAGTTTACGTTACCGTGCTGATAGCCGCCAAGGTAATTATTACGCTTAGGCGGTTATCAGTACAAATAGCAAATTACACAGTTCTCTGTGGCACGTAACCGAATTGTTTGACGTGGATATGTTTATTCTTGTCATCCCGACGGTCTTGATGTCGTAAATTACATAACCGGTTTGTTTATTTTTAAGCAGTAATAATATTTGGAGTGATCTAGTATAAAAGTGCACGTTAAGCGATAATGGTGTGTCTGGTTTATCAAAGGTCTCCAACTTTTTTTCCGGTCGCGCCCCTTTGAGTATATGGCAAGACCTCCATGCCTCCCCTCCCAAGCATAACAAAATGTGACCAACAAGGGAAGAAATGTGTTCTTCGTCACATCATCAATCAAGTTAAATGTTATCAAAATAATATGATTTAGCAGTCGATGTAAACACTGCTCGTGAAAACATAAACGTCCTTAGCTTTTTTAAGTTTAAAAAATACTTTAATTATAATAAATATTTACACAAAAAAATGTAAGAATGATCGATTATTACAAGTGGTTATTAAACAAAATTTCACTCATTTTGTTTTAACTATACATATATTTTATTACAGATAGAACGATGACGTGATATTTGTTTCATAAAGGCTGACGAAAAAATGTGACTAACTCCCAACATGAATTTGTTTTTTAATAATTATAATATGTAAATAAAGACACAGTTAGTTAGGCACTTTAAGTGGAATATATAACAAGTCGTTAGAAAATATACTAGATAATATAAATAATGAGGCCAATTTGTCGACTTGCCGATTGAAACATATAGGCCCAAAACTCTCAGTGGCTGTAACAAGTCTGCTACTTATTCGTACGTAGAGCCAAACATCCCAGAAAACGTCTGTCCTTACTGGCTTGCTCTGTCGAATACCTCAGTCCACACGCTGCATCAAAGACCATGGGGTCTTTCCGGAGACTTGATTGTTGACACTTGTTTTTAAGAAACACTTAGCATCCCAACACTGGTTAGATTAAAAATCATCTTTGACATCATCAACAAAGAAATACAGAAAGTTGACAAAAGTGTGATATTCCAATACAGCCAGGTATACCGTGATACAAGGAAACACAGGGATTATAAAAAATAAAGCTCACATAAGTGTGATAGCTGAATACAAGCTGGTATACCGTATTTACGGAAACAACAGAACCAAATATGTACACAGATAAACATAATCCGTTGAGTACAAGAATGCGTGGCCAAGCAGGCAACAAACTAATCCTCAAATGTTGGCTGTTAATAGAAGCCAGAGCTACAACTAAAGACCAGGACTGGCTTGAGAATAGCACCATCTCCATCTTCAGCCAGTTATCTACGGTTGATTGTTGACACTTAGTTCTGCCATTTTGAATTGCTGTCAGGATGTTAATTTCAGTTCAAGTTATCGTTCACGATGTTATGAAACGTAATTTCCCGTTTTGTATTTGTGGTTTATGGGTCGACAACGGGAGATAAATCGTGCAACATAACAATGACAAGTTTTCGCAAACAACGAAGCAACAACGGGGCGCCCTCTCACCCTTCGCCTACTTCAGAACAAGAGTCAGGGGTCCGACGAGAAGGCATGGACGGTGCAAGTAAGGGCAACGGGCGTAATAGAAAGTATAGCAATGGTAGCGATGTCGCTTTGAAAAGAGCCGAAGAAGGAAAGGGAGACGGAAGTAGCCGAAACACGTTTCGGCTTTCTCCAGTTTCTCCAAAGAGTCCTCGCAAAGTTAACACTCGAGTGAGTATTCGAGGCATGCTGAGGAAAAGCAAATCCTCTAAAAATGGATTTCCAGGTATGTTGACTCACTCATTAGAGGTGGAACACTCGCCGCCTCCGTATCAAGCGTCTGTAGACTCCCGTGGACTCAGCGCCACTGCTGATAGAACTTACAATGCCATGTTGGAAAGTAAGGTGCTCAATTCGAGGATTCATGGGAAGATGTATCCTACTACTACTACTACTATTAGTACTACTACTATTACTACTTCTTCTACTACTACTAACTACTACTACTACTAATACTACTATACTACTACTTCCACTACTACTAACTACTACTTCTGCTTTTCCTTGAAACAGACTTTTGAAACCTAATCACTTCTTAAATTGCACTCTTTCATGTCCTGAACAATAAGTTAGTAGGCTATTCTTTGCAGGACGTTGCAAAACAAACTCCGAAATTATTTTTTTTTTTTTTCGTTTTTGGCTGTTGTTGTTTTTCAGGCAAATTTTACGTGGAGAAGTGGGCCGCTGCTCCCTCCACGGTCAGCTCTCGGTACCACTGTCAAAACTAACGCAAGACTGTTTGTCGCCACATCGTCCGCCGCGAAGATTGAACTTGGCACCTCGAGTTTTACAAGCGCTCTCACAACGTCTAAGCCACAAACGCCATCAATAGTCACATAAAGCGATGTACAGAGAAGTTCTTCTTCTTCTACTTCTTCTTTTTCTTCGTCTTCCTGTTCTTTGTCTTCTGTGTTCACACTTAAAAAAGTGGTGGCACATTGTGTTGTGGTTCACAACTAGGCTACGATATCGTCGCCATTCAGTGCAACACATCTAAATTCTACAGACTCCTAATTAGTCGCTATTTACAACAAAGCTTGTTAAGAGACAGTGTGTCTTCTCACCTCTAGGCGCCGGAACCTAGCAGCTTGAGGCCCCCCTCCCGTAGTTCCCCCCCCCCCCTCTTTACCCCCCCCCCCCCCTAATAATTAGCCCAATCTCTCTCATAAAGAAACACCATTCCATCAACTCCCGTGACTTGCAGTAACCTTATCCAAAAGAAACAGTGACATCCGGCCTTGAAATCTCATGTCTGTCTCTGCCCCGATAATAACAATAATCGCGCCGATGCTTAATAACCCATACGTTGTTTTCTGTTTATGAATAACATGCCAGAGGCATGAAAACTAACGTTGTATGAAGTTGGTCATTGTTTTCTGTTTAGGAATAACATGTCAGAGGCATGAAAACTAACGTTGTATGAAGTTGTTCATTGTTTTCTGTTTAGGAATAACATGTCAGAGGCATGAGAACTAACGTTGTATGAAGTTGTTCATTGTTTTCTGTTTAGGAATAACATGTCAGAGGCATGAGAACTAACGTTGTATGAAGTTATTCATTGTTTTCTGTTTAGGAATAACATGCCAGAGGCATGAAAACTAACGTTGTATGAAGTTGTTCATTGTTTTCTGTTTAGGAATAACATGCCAGAGGCATGAAAACTAACGTTGTATGAAGTTGTTCATTGTTTTCTGTTTAGGAATAACATGCCAGAGGCGTGAAAACTAACGTTGTATGAAGTTGTTCATTGTTTTCCGGGAGTGACATTACAATATCTGTGAAGGCGGGAAAGCTGTTGAATTGTTTTTCTCTTTTTCCTTAGACAGGGCACCGCAAGAGGTGTCATCCTGCCCTGGACGCCGCAAGACATGACGCCGCAAGACATTCCATGAATAGAAAGAAGAATACGTTTTACTAAAGAATGTGTGTCTATTGGGCGAGCAAGACGTTGTTGTGTACGTAAGGGAAATTATTCAGCCAAATGATTTGTGTTATATGCAGTATTTGTGTGCAGCGCTGTCGGTTGAGAGTTTAGTCTTGTGGAATATTTATCATTAGTGCTGATCTGGTGCAGCGAGAGACAATTCATCATCATCATTCATCATAATCTTCCGGTGGAATGCAACAACCTTTATGAGCCTGTCGCCAACTGTTCGTGTTGGCTATTTACAGCACGTAACAAATCGTTAACGATTATGCTACTTTATGCCTTGTTTGTGTCGCATTCAAAGAAGTGCGCCGCTTTTACTTACAGTAAAAAAAAAAAACCTGAAAAGTGTGAGTATTAGGGCGCCTGCGTTTGGAAACAAACGTTTCACCGATATTTTTATTTTATTTTTTTTATTTTTTTTTATTTTACGCTTTCATGGATCGTTTTGTGGTCAAAAAAA
>CAJHNH020008494.1:317500-322500 GCA_905116865.2 Candidula unifasciata
TGTAGGGGTGGGCCTGATCACTTCACGACAACATGAATAGATTTTAATATTTTGGAAACTAACGAACTGATTTGAATTAAATTTGGTAAACTTAGTGCAAACATCCATTACGTTCGGGACATATTTTTTTCTGACTGATAAAGAGCATAATTTGTGATATTTTTAAATTTTTTTTTTTGGTAATTTTTTTTTTTTTTTTTGTATTTTTTTTTTTTTTTTTACTTTTTTTTTTTTTTTTTTTTTTTAACGATATAAATTTGTATCATGGAACTGTCTCGATAGTGTTGTGGAATGTTTACTTTCATTAGTTTCAGAAAGTAATGTTAATAAACACACTATAACGGGTTTAACATGGAGTCAAATAAAAATTATGTACGCCCGATTTTCTTGTGCAAAGTCATACTATTGGTGAACGGAACCCAAAATAAGACGTCTTTCAAGGTAATTAAGTTGAAGGCGCATCCACAAATTAGTGTAAAGTTATTGTGTCACATAGCTGGCTTATCAAAACTGACATAGACATTCATTTCAGAATGAGTTTGAGGTGCAAATTTTTAACTATGCAGAAGATTACCGTTTCACTGTACCAGCATTTCTGTTGGAATCTAAAATGGGTTATTTAAATTGTGATATTCATGACCCAGAGAAACAAACTGGCGCTTGGTCTGCATAGAGTACCTTTTATTAAGAATATACGCATCTAAACACAAAATTAAACTCGAACTTGAAATTAACACATTTACTGTAAAATCTAACATTTCATTCTAGTTATTTACAGTTGTTAAAAAAAAAAATTGGCTTATTAGTAAAATCCTGAGCATCTATGGACTGAAGAATCGCACTTTTTTTGCGTCATGGATATTCAAAAGCTTGATGCAAAAAAATCATTGCGACCTAATAGGCAGTTTTCAAGAAAATGTATTTATGAAACTCTGAACGGACTATAATAGAAGAATAATGTCATGGTGCGGTGAAAGCCGAAAGGAGTCCGGATGGTCGACGTACCTACTTTCACCTACGAAATTCTTCAGAATTGAAAAGCAAACCAAATCAAAAAATACACGGAGAAGGAACTACTAGACAATTTCACGTTCATTAGTTTGCCATTGACTAAAAGGTCGTCTATCGATACCCTGTCGAAACCGATGCAAGGTAGTCTGCTGTCAAATTGCTCGCTGCTGAAATTAAACAGGGTATCTCGGAATTACGAAGCGCGTTCGCAACGCCTAAGCCCCAGACACCGACAATAAAAATATATATGAATCAATGTTTGTGTATTTTTTTTTTTAATCTATAGACTCGGAAACTACTGAACCGATTTAGCTGAAATTTTCATGATATGTTTGTTTTGATACAGGATTTTTACCCGTCATGGTTTGAAATAATACCTATCATTGTTAGAGACAGTTGACTACATTTGTTAGGAAAATTTTCGAAACTAATATTTCCATTTTAGTGACAGCCAATGAAAGCCACGTTCGTAAATGCGTATGCGTATTTATCAACCATTCGCCCGCGTGATGCAACAAACCAAACTATCTCTATATCGCTGATTGCGACGTTAACCTAATAGACACGGTTTTTATTTTCTTTCTTTTGAAACAACCATTGAGGAGTTAGAGAGTAGTCGTTGGATTTGAGAAAAAGGGGGGGGGGGAGGGAGGGAGGGCGATCAAAGATTATGTCTGCGCCGAAGTGATTGCGACAATTACTGTGTTAGACATGTACGATTTATATTATTGTGCCGTTTCAATAATACTTGAAGTTTATATCTGGGATATCTGTTTATGAGAAAACAATTGCCTCCGGTTTTGAGTTGTGTTAAAATCGGAACACACATCTTGCATAGTTTTGTTCTCTTTTCGTAGATTAGACGAAGTGGTTGGCTGGCCGAATGCTTAGTACACTGGGTTCCCGTGCGTCTGTTTTTTTTTTTTTACCCAGGGGACAAAATAAAACCCAGACCTGCACTGTTGTGGCGACAGAACTAGCCATGGCCACAAATACTAAAGAAAAAAGAAGCACAGGTATGTGGGTAAACCAGTTGATAATTAAATTTGACCATTTCGCATACTTATGATTTCATTTCAAACTTTCCGATTGCATGGTTACGCTGAATTTTCATAGATTCCCATATATTTTCATTTCCATTTAATTATTTATTCCGACATTGCATTGGAATAAGGCTGTGTTGGTTATCATATAGTTCATTTCGTAATTATGGTGTATTTTTCCTGTTTTCGTTGCATTTCACTTTTTTTCCCCAAACTACTTCGATGAAGGAAAGAGTAGTCGGTGAATTGGGAGACGGGGAGCGGTAGCATAAACTGTTAACTGAGAGAGCTTTAAGTCACAGTAACTGCCTTACCAACTCAAAGTAACAGAAGTAGTAGTTATTGTGGTTGCGCGGTTAATACCGTAGTGCTGTCATGTCGGAGACCGCCGGTAAGGTTATGGCATTTTTCTGTAGGGGAGCGAAATTACACATCGTAACCTGACCAGTCCGTAGCGACAGCATTAACCTTGCGGCGCCAAATCCTCTGGCTCACGACTCCCTGTCTACTCCGATGGTAAAACAGATAGCAGTGACATTATTTTAGTTATTGTGGTGGTAGTAGTTGTACTGGTACTTGAAGGATAGTGTGGTAAATATTACACTAGCCGCATTTACTACTCATTACAATTCCTGCTCCCTATTTTAGTCCGGATGGACAGAGGTATCAAAGTCAGTTACAAAAATAGTGTCAGGTGATGACTTTCAAATCCTTCGATGAAGGAGAGAGCAGTATTCGTGGATGGGGAAGGGGAGGGGGAGGGGGTGATGACAGAAATTGTTACCTTAAGGAGCTTAACGAATGATTTTAAAGTGTTCATTTCTTAATTTTTTTTTTATATTTTACTAACGCTACCTCCACTATACTCATTTTTTAACTACTTACTGGTTATCTACAAATACAGCTTTAGCATGTCATAACCAAATAACCATTTTTTTCTTTACTGTGCTAATAATACCATTTAAACGACCACTAATATAAATACACAATTATATGTTGCGTGTTCTAAAGTGAAAAACCAGACTATCTCTATATCTGTGCAGAAAATGATTGCGACATTAACTATATGAGACACGTGCGATTTCTATTGTCTTTCTTTTCCAAAAGCCTTCGATGAAGGAAGGAGTAGTAGGTGGATGTGGGAAGGAGGAGGGGTGGGGCATTGAAGACTATCTCTGTATGTGCGCAGACAATGATTGCGACAGTAACCATATTAGACACGTGCGATTTCTATTTTCTTTCTTTTCCATTTAGCAAAACTATGCCACAGCAACGCGTGGCCGGGTGCAGCTAGTATATAATAAATTATGTAAGTATCCCTGTCTGGGTTCCGGTGCCACAATTTAAAGGAGGTGGAGATGAATGAACCCGCTCTCTCCCTGTCAAGCATGTCGCAAAAGTCAACTAATTGCTGTTGTTTCTTCGAAGTCGAAGTGCGTCTGCTTGAAAGGCAAGGTGCCAACAGCCTGCTTGCAAGAAAGCCTCGTTTGTAAAACGGATGTGCACGTAAAACTCAAGTTCTGGAACAAGACTAAAATCCAGAAGCGAATGAACAACTGAAATTTTCCGCCTGATTTGAGAGCCTGCAAATGTGAAGAAGTAGAACGGTGAGGATGATGATGATAATGGTGATGATGATATACTGAATAGTACCTTAATATAATAATATATTAAAATAATATAAGTACAAACAAAACCTAGACTGAGAATATATATATATATATACATAAAGGGGGTAAAGGTGACGGGGCAATTTCATCATCATCAATCAGCAGATCTTACACAGAACATCGCTGACGTCAAGACACGCCGAAAGTAACTCTTTCTCTGACCAGTTCTCCAGCCCTATGATGTTACTGTTTTTGGTCGGCCGTATTCTAAGAACATTTCTGAAACATTAAGGCTTAAAAGCTCCGATTTTTTTGCTTCGAAGATTGAGTAAGAGTATGTGACTCACAACCATAAGTTACCACGGGAAAGATGCATCATCTCAGAATGTTAATCTTAACCTGCTTCAGGGGCTGTATCAAAGTTTTGTTGTTGTTGTTGTTGTTGACGCTATGAAACGTCTGCATTGCTAAAGCAAGTTTGTGTGTGTGTGAGGGGGGGGGGGGTGGCTTTATTGTACAGTCACCACTGTTGTTCAGTACTGAGCGGAAACCTTCCAGATCTGTGACATTTTCAGTATCTTTGTTATCGATTTTAATAGGTGCTTGGCAACGTACCCCTGAGTGTGGGACATGGGGCCTTTTAATCTAGGCCTTCGTGTTCCAACACCCCCTACCGCGTTTTCTTACTTTTCGTAAAAGTGTGATATCTTTGAAGATTGCCAAACTATTCCACATAGTTCTAGTTTTTATTTCCTCTCTTTAATTACTATTATTCTTTTATTATCTCGTTATTTTTCCACTTTACTATGTATTTGGATATCTTGATTTTTTTTTTTTTTTTATTTCGTTGCTCTGAATTCGATTTTTAAGAAAGTCAAATTTTTAAAACTGCTAATTGAGTTTCTAATTGCTTTCTCCTTATCTCTGCTTCTGTGGCAAAAAGCTGTGTGTTAGATTGTTTCTTCTCTTTCTACTTCTTCCTCTTCACTTCTTCCAGCTAACGTATCGGGGTGTTAAATGGAGATGCAAGAATCTTTGTGTACTTTCTAATGCTTTGTATAAATTCAGCTTCAGTTCTTTGTGACTGGCTCTTCTCGATGCTGTCGTTTCAGATTGCTCTGTGTCCATTACATGTCTCCAGTGTGTTTCAGATTGCTGTGTGTCCATTACAAGTCTCCAGTGTGTTTCAGATTGCTGTGTGTCCATTACACGTCTCCAGTGTGTTTCAGATTTCTCTGTGTCCATTACACGTCTCCAGTGTGTTTCAGATTGCTCTGTGTCCATTACATGTCTCCAGTGTGTTTCAGATTGCTCTCTGTCCATTACACGTCTCCAG
>CAJHNH020008494.1:330000-362334 GCA_905116865.2 Candidula unifasciata
CTGTGATTTTTTACATGTTCTTTTTGTAATTTTCCCTGGTCTCTGAGCACTAAGATCGGACGCCCGTATGTATTGTTGCGCACGTAAAAAATTCCTTGGCAGTTAGAAGTCGAAAAGAGTAAGCTAACGGCGCTGTCCAGGCAAAATGTAGAGTTAAAAATCTACACAAAGTATTTCAGCGTCCTCGCCGGTGCTACGGAGTTCGTGCACTGCGCTGAGATTTATCGGACTCAGGCTTGAGTTAGAAGTAGAACGGAACACTTATGGGTTACTACCCTTGTGCCGTGATGTTGATCCGTTGTTTAAACTTAAACCAAGGCACCCAACCCTAAAGTACTTTGCATCTGATCATCAATGGCGGATGCAGCTGCTCAGACGGTCAACAGCGACTGGTGACAAAACGACACTTAGTCTAACAGGACGACGATGATGATGATGATGTTATATCGCTATGAAAGTGTTGGTTGAGTCATATGCTGAAGAAAGCTTTCTAATCGCAACATTCATATGACCTTAATGATTGTGATAAGTGAAGCTGGTTAGTTATTCTTCATGTTTGTTTTAGCACATTTACATATAAAAGATCGTAGCTAACGTGTTTATGTTGTTTCATCATTTCTATTCTGTCCCCAGTTTCATGATGGTACTTGTCTGCCTTATATTCAGCGTGCTGTCCACCATTGACCAGTACACCGATTTTGCTATGGAAACCTTGTTTTGGATGGTGAGTATGCAGGGAAAGGTTTCCGATCCTAGTCAAGCTTTGCACAAATTATCAAAGTCTTAAACATTGGTTGCTTATCTTTGGAGAGCGTTGCAAGCCAACCCTGGTATTTATTGGCAACTTGTAGTTTTACTAGGCAATTTTACTTCATTAGTTTGCCATTGCTCGCTGAACAGGTGATTATCAGTTCAATTGTCTAAATGAACATAAAGCCAGTATTTATGCAGTGGAATCTAACGGGGTTGCTTGGAATTGCAAACCACGTTTGCAGTTCCTAAGCTACAGACGGCGATAAGGATCAGCACGAGGTCCAGTCCTACAGTCGCCCCACCCCCTATGCGCTTCCTCAAGGCTGGGCGGAATCCTCAAGGTAAAGTCAACAATATGCTCCATCAATACTTGACTGTCAGAGGGACTGGTTACTGGCGGTCGACCTCCCTGGTTCCGAAAAGAACCCAGAATCAACCCGAAAGACCGGCTTGAGACCAAACATGGTTCTGCACTCTGCGGAAAAACGCCAGCTTATCTTGATAGAGCTTAGCGTGCCGTACGAGTCGCAGATGGGAAAAAAAATCACTTGTACAAGCTCGAAAAGGACTGTGAATTGGTGGCCGGTCTGATGAGAGATGAGGCGTACACAGTAAAACTCTTCGCCATCGGGGTACACTCAAGAGGGCGTATCTCCACCTCCACATACAATGTGCTAAAGCACCTCTACTTGCTAGCAGAGCAACGGAAACAGGCACTAAAACAATTAGGCGATGCAGCAGGAAGGACCTCGCGCCGAGTGTGGACGTAATGGAACGTCGTGGAGGATAGACGTCGGTAGACTGGTCCAAGCCCCTAGTGGAAAAAATCTTTTCATCCTTAAAAAAAGCCAAGTATCCGATTAAAGTCTGGCAGCGTCTCTCTGCCAATTGCCAAAGTCTACCGTCTGTCCTAAGAACCAACCGTAAGCTAATTTGCTACCTCAGCGACAATATATAACACCAAACCTCATTATATCTGTTACAAAGTCACTATTTCGTCTTGTCCGGATAAGTCTGATAAAGTGCAGCAGGGGATGTCCGAGGCCTGGCGTCAAGAATCAGGTAGGCCAACCCTCTGAGACTGTCTAGGGGGTTATTGGGCCGAAACAATTGTTGACGAGGGACCTTTCTACTGATGATCGTATGACCCATGCTGTTCATGCTCTGCTGTGTAGCTCTTCTTATTATTGTGGTCTGGTTTCCTATAGCCGGTTATGTTATCAAAGAAAACTAGTTAGTTTCTTGGACTGGTGCTCTAGTATCTAGTGAGGGTTTCCAGGAAGGGGGCTGGTATGCACTATACAGACCAACACATGCACGCACACACACACACACACACACACACACACATATATATATATATATATATATATATATATATATATATATATATATATATATATATACGTAGCATTCATGGGAATGCATGTACATGTTTGCATACACACACATACATCTATATATACACAGACGCATTCATGCCCACATGGGAATGCATGTAGAAATAAATTAACTGAAGAAACCAGGACGTCCGAGAAAGCCTCTAAAACGAATGTTGATGACAGGGACAACAAGCTCAACAATTTCTTGAGGCCTCAGAGATGTGAATGTATAGAATAATCTTTAGAATTCCTCGGGCAGTCATAAAAATTAACCTGGGTATTAGGATGACGACGGTAGTGGTGACGATGTTGATGATGATGGTGGTGGTGATGATGATGATGATAATGATGATGATGATGATGATGTGATAATGATGACAAAGAGGATGGTGGTGATGTGGTCATGGTGATGATGATGGTGGTGGTGATGATAATGACGATAATGTGATGGTGTAACAATGGTGGTGATGATGACGATGATGATGATAATGACGATGATATGATGATGTGACAATGGTGGTGAAGATGACAGTGGTTATGCTGATGATGATAATGATGATGGTGATGATTATGATGTGATAATGGTGATGAGGATGTGATAATGTGATAATGGTGATGATGACGATGATATTGATGGTGGTTGTGTTGATGATGGTGATGATTGTGGTGGCGGTGCTGATTATGGTGGTGGTGGTAATGATAGTGGTGGTGATGATGATGACGATGATGTTGATGGTGGCTATAACGATGATGATGGTAGTGATAATTATGAGGATGATGAAGATGTAATGATGGTGATGATGATGATGATGATGTGATAATGGTGATGAGGATGTGATAATTTGATAATGGTGATGATGACGATTATATTGATGGTAATGATTGTGGTGGCGGTGATGATTATGGTGGTGGTGGTAATGATAGTGGTGGTGATGATGATGACGATGATGTTGATGGTGGTTATAACGATGATGATGGTAGTGATAATTATGATGATGATAAAGATGTAATGATGGTGATGATGACGATGATGTGATAATGGTGATGATGACGTTGATAAAGATGGTGGGGGTGATGATGGTGGTGATGATGATGATGGTGGTGGGGATGATGGTTGTATAACGATGATGATGGTGGTATAACGATGATGATGGTGGTATAACGATGATGAAGGTGGTATAACGATGAAGATGGTGGTGATAATTATGATGATAATGATGTGCTGATGGTGATAATGACAATAATGATGACAGTAACGGTGGTGTTGCGCGCTGATTTGGGGTAAAGTGTGATATTGCTCGAAGGGACAGTGGGAGGTCAGTACTGTCTGTAAGTTCACGGGGGAAGAGTGTCAACATGGTCTGAGTATTAAGAGGAGAGAAGTGAAAACGTCTATTCATGAACAAGGCGTGCACACACGAGAGAAAGTGGACGCGTGGGTTTCTGTGTGGGGAGGGCTGAAAGCAGGGATAACGAGATAAACAGAGAAAGTGTGAATTAAGTGACAGTGTGATTTTCAGGTAACATCAGCCACCCACATGAGCGTGAGTCCCGAGAACACCCACAGGATCATGATTCACGAGAACGCCCATACCAGCGTGCCTCTCGTGTAGACATCATCCACCTACACGGAGTTGAGGGGGATAAATTGGAGGGCTGAGTAGCCACTCGGAGGGGAATCGAGAAGCAGTCAAGAGAGAAGCGAGAAGAGAGAGAGAAAGCGAGAGTCAGAGACCACGTCAGGGTCCGTGATATCTCTCGCAAGTCTAACAGACTAGAATACCGTACGACTATCAGGCATTTAGGTCTGAGTGAGTGTCGAGGTTGCGGTACTGAAGAAGATATGTTCCCGCTGGCAAAGTAAGTCCAGGGGACGGCAGGCCAGTAGTACCTGGTTTCGGAGTACGGCAAGAGAGGTCCGTCTCCAGTCAGCTGTGTTGTATGCTGAAATAATATCAAGGTCCAGTGAATGGGAGAAGTCGTCCTGTTCAGCTGTACGACGCGTCCAGAGTGT
This sequence comes from Candidula unifasciata, assembly GCA_905116865.2. NCBI lineage: Eukaryota > Metazoa > Mollusca > Gastropoda > Stylommatophora > Geomitridae > Candidula > Candidula unifasciata. The sequence goes on from CAJHNH020008494.1 coordinate 334,150, forward strand.
GGGACGCTGTAGTTCTTGGAGCTGTAGTAGTCAAGGAGAGACCTCTACAAATTGAAAGATAGAGAGCTATGAGGACAAATGGACGATGTGCGAATGTCAGCTGTGATCAATAACTACGTCTCTGCATTTGTGTCATGTATCCTGGTAAATAAACATGTATGACGGTGTCATCGTCGTCGAGTTCTATTTCTAAGAGAGGAAGCGGAAGAGTACCTGCAAGACACTTGGTAGTGTGCTGGCTCATTTAGCACACAACAGGTGGTCACGATGACTAGTTGCAGTGTTCAGTTGTATTTATGGATGTCATGATCCTTAAATTGTATCATAATGAAAATCATTAGGGTGACCACACGTCCCGTGTTCATCGCGATACCCCTGCTGTGTTTTTGTTTTTATGTCCCGGTCGCCCAGTGGGTACTCCAAATCATTTGTCATGTTTTTCTAACTATCTAGGAATAGGCTCGAAAATAGAAAGTTAATTATGTTGACAATGTTAGATTTTAAAGTTTTAGAATAGGAGCATTTTAAAAAGTCAAGCAATTTAACGCTAGGTGGTGATAATATTTAAATATGGATTTGTGATGTATGGAAAATTATAATAAAACTATAAATACTAAACTATACGCTTCATCTACCACTCCCTGAAATATTAGACTGTCCCGTGACCTGTGGATTTCTCCTGTTAGTGGTCGGATATTACAAAAGTACCAAAAACTGTAATACAGATCAATTTGTACTGGCATGTAATTTAATCGGAAAAAGAAAATATATAGATCTGTACACCACAGTGGTGCAACTAGTTGAGAATCTACGTCACAGCACTCAGGGCATTCCCGTACGCTCTCCGCCCCCAACCTCAGCAGCCAGCGCAGTTCTAATACTAGTGGTGCCGGCGTAGTCTGGTTGCATGTCCGTCTTGCCTTTCTTCTGAGCGTAGTGGGCCGGTCGAACCCTCTGGTCACACCCAAGTGCATCATTCTTACCAGCCCATAATAATCTAGTTTCTGTTCTGACTTCGTTACTTGTTCCTAAATGACTCTGACTACATTTGCCATGTCATGTATCAATTTAGCACCCAGCGGTGTAGATCCAGCCAATCTATATGCCTATTATTCCCCGCCACGCCGGCAAAGCATGGAGAAAAGATCAAAAGTAAGCTCATTATCCGTGACCTTGCATTGGTACAACCAATAAAAACAAGGCGTGCTGCCTAACTAGAAAAGAAAATTTTTAACAGGACAGTATATACATATACAAACTGAAAGGGAAAATAGATACTGTATTATATATAGTATCTGAGTGGAACCAAAAAGAACAAGGCATGCAATCCAACAAAAGAAAGGGTTAAACTTGACAATATACACGTATACAAACAGAAAGGGAAAATATACAGATTATACACTATACTGGTGACACCAATAAAAGCGAGGCATGCAATCCAACTAGAGAAAAAAGTTTTCATTTTAATTCATTAGTTTGGCTTATACCATTTAAAGACCTATATATTATATTTTTCTTCCTCTTCTTCTTCCTCTACTTCTGGAATGCCTCGCGACGTCAGGACAGGAAAATATCTCTAGAACGGGCCCTTCTGTTCGCTTCGTATAAAGTACTTTTCAGTGTTTCTGATATTTCTGCGGTCCATATCTTCGCAGTCGACCTCTGGCTCTGTTACCGCTGTATCTGTGGTGCGCTGTCTGCTGCCAATCTTGTTACATGACCAAACCATTATCTCGCCATCTTGACCGGAAGAATATTATCATGTTCTTAAAATGTAATTGTTCCTTGATGATTAAAAATGATAATAATAATAATAAATTATAGAATTAGTGGGGCTGGGGGGGGGGGGGGGTTATTTTATTAGGAAGTCCCATTTTCAGCTCAAAATATTAAGGCGCTGTCCAATTTCTAGCTCAAAATTTTAATTGGATGTCTCGTTTTCAACTCAAGATATTATGCTCACCTTAAAAATGGACTATAAAGATCGTGGTATCGAAAAACAAGTGGAACAGATTAATTAAGCCACATTTTCGTGACCTGTGACAGTTTGTTTACTACCACTACCTTTATAGTCCATTCTCATTACCGCCTAATTTAACGATCATGACATTACACGTTTCCCTGTCTTCCGCCTTGCGTTGAGATAGACTGTCTTTACTGTCATTAATTACCACTTTTACCGCAGTGTAAGTAAGGTTGGTTGTGAGCCGGGGGATTTCAAGCTGCATGGCTAATGCCATAAGTCACAAAAATTAGTTGCGAATCTTTTGGAGCACGTTCGCAAACCAGTATTTTCTGGGTGTTTGTAGTTTAATTAGGATATTTTACTTTCAGTAGTTTGCTGTAGCTCAATCAACGGTCAGTTCTTGATTTCATTGTCGAAATGAGATTTTCTCAGGCAGATGCTTTCCGATTTCGGAGAGAAAATCCCTATTTAGTAATCTTTTACAACATGCTTGTTCGGGATATAGTGGGTCTATCCCCCTCCCCCCCCCCCCAACCCCGATCCCCAGATGGGGCCTCGGAACACACACCGGAAACAATGTATGTGAACAAGCGCGGTGTTGAATACCTAATTTTATGTAGTTGTATAATCTCGGTTAATTTTACCTTTTTATTATTATTATTATTCTGGCCAGGAAATATTTTTAGTTTGTTTCTTTGGCCTTGAGTATGCTATCCGCCTCTGGTCGGCGGGATGTCGCAGCAAGTACATGGGGATTAGAGGCAGAATACGGTTTGCCAGAAAGCCCATTTCCATCATCGGTAAGTCGAAGTTTAGTCGATACACGCATCAGAAATTGTTGGGTTTTCCCTGTTTTGACGTAGATTTTGTTTTTGTTTCAGTTTTGTAGAGATAAATGTGAAATCTGTATTTGCAGTCCCGGTGATTAGATAGATGCTGTTGCTGGCACCTTTCCGTATTTCCAGACGACAGTGTTATATTGTGCAATTAGGAGGCATGGGACTTAAGTCCATGCCGTTGGCGAATGTGACTAGTAAGACCCGCCCGCGTTAAGAAGTCTTCCACAATTATAGCATTGGATTTCGGGACTGTTGTTGTCAACGTTTGTATTTAGTGTTTCTTCTCTAGACATTTAGCTGTAATTCTTTCTGCAATTATTTCCTGCTTTATTTTCATTTTTTCCTGATTTGCCACACCCACTCAACACGATCCGTGGCATTTTATTCCCACGAATCTACATCAATACCTGTATTATTGTACACCTCTTTGTTTAGTAGTAAAAGTCGGCTTTGACATCTTCTACCCTTCTGTAATCCACCACAGAAGGATGTTCTTAAGGACTCTGCCATCCTCCCTTCTCCATGTGTGACCCAGCCATTTGATCCTTAGTAGACGGAGCATTGAGAAGACTGTTGCAATACCGATGCATAGATTGATTGTTTGATGTGTTGACAGACTAACAGACAGACAGCGGTAAGTACGAGACAAGAGGAGGAAATGCAACTCAGCTGATGTAATTGAATTCACCGAACACCAGTAATGACTAATAAGCTCAACAGGGATGGAGTGAAAAGGGGGTTGGAAAAAAAGGGGGGGGCGCCCAGAAACAGTCGAAAGTTTCAACCTAAGCCTTTATCTACAAGTAGCACAAAAAGAAAAAAAAATCATAGACACTAGCCTCAACTCGGTGATGTCGCGGTGATAGATATGCATATCTTCATACTGACGGGTGGATGGATGGTTGGATTGATAGAAAGCAAAAATGATGGATTGATGGATGAGTGGACGGCTGGACGGACAGACAAATTGGCAAGTAGTGGGATAAACAGAACAGGCGGACGAACAGACAGAAAGACAGGTTATCGATACTCTTTTATCATGAAGTTTTTTAAATCTCTCAATATAAATTACTACATTCTGTTGAAACTCGTGGTATGAGTGGTGGTGGGGGGGAATCTCCCACGCCAGACTGAAAAGTCCCCAGTTGTGATGATACGGCTGATTAGTCTCCCCCTTCTTATGTTAATATTTGTTTTTATTGTCTATTATAATTATTCTAATTGTTCTGTCCTCAGATTTAATTGTTGTTGTTGCTTCCATCTGTGTGTTCACTATTGGTTCTGAAGGACAAGTCTTCGCCACTTCTGCCATCCGGTAAGGGAGATAACTTATTTGTTTGAGAAAATTCCATTTTAATTCTTAAGGTCATCGAGGTTTTGGACACGGATATAAGTAAAGTAAAGTAAAGATACCTTTTTACGTCTCTAGGCGTATCGGGTATATGTTAAGAGCGCAAATATTTTTTACAGACCGTCGGCACTAGGTGGGTAATGTGGTCAACATTACGCCGGCCGTCTTTACTTCCCCAGGACAGTCATCCTGGTACCCATTTTAGGCTGGGTCGACCTGCGATGCCCCATACCATGATAAAAATCCACGCAGCCAGCAGTGGGTTTCGATCGCGGGACGTTGGAATTACGAGTCGGAGTCGCAACGCCTAAGCCACAGACGCATTGGACATCTTGACCATTAAATTTGGACATTGCAGTTAAAGTTGCTTGACAATTGTCCTCTCTCTCTCTCTCTCTCTCTCTTCTCTCTCTCTCTCTCTCTCTCTCTCTCTCTCTCTCTCTCTCTCTCTCTCTCTCTCTCTCTCTCTCTCCGCCTAGTAATCCCACAGCTCTAGGGCACTTTATACCCAATATCTTTTTCCTGAGACGACACGTTATTGCAGAGCTTTTATTGTTCAAACATGGAGAGTGATTTCGTGACAGACCTGACCGTAAAACTTAGTGATCTTAAATATTCCTGATTTTAATTGTATCAGTTGTTAGTTTGTGTCAATGCTGATGAAGGCTTTTTAGCCGCAATGTTCATTCATTTTGTTTTTCAGACATTTGTTGCCAAGCTGTTTAAGCTATCTCTGTAACCTCTCTTGTCCTTATTTTTATTAAGCTTCTACAAATATGGAACTCTAACTTGTTTAGTTTTAGAACCAAGTTACGAATTTGCATCTCTAATGTTATTTCGGTTTTAACATATGACAGTGAAAGTTGCAGAAGCGCTGAAGACGCGAAACGAAAGTTAAATGCATTCGAAAACAAATACCTGAGGAAAACTCTAAAGATAAAATGGAATGATTTCATAGGGGGGGGGGGGGGACAAGTAAGAGAATTGTCTTATAATAAAACACATCATAAACAGAAACGAGCAGAGAATCACCAGACCAGCATTTTCCTGTTCCTGTTTCTTTGGTTATTTGCGTATCCTTTACAGGACGTCGCAGAACCAAACCCAACAGCCCCTGGCTGTTGTGTGGTTTTTCTAGGCAAATTTACGTCCAGTATTTTGCCATTTCTGTCTGGACGGTTGGCTTTCTTGATACCACTGTCAAAACCAACGCAAGGCGCATAGCCCGCAGCTGGGATCGAACCCGGCATCCCGGCATTACGAAGCGTTCGCATCGACTTAGCCACAGAGCCGACAAAAGGTTAGTTGCGTATCCTTTACAGGACGTTGCAGAATCAACCCCAACAGCCCCATGCTGTTGTGTGGTTTTTCTAGGCAAATTTACGTCCAGTAGTTTGCCATTTCTCACTGGACGGTCGGCCCCCTGATACCACTGTCGACTTAGCCACAGAGCCTCCTGTTTCTTTAAAGAACGAAAAATTGCGACCATGTTCAACCTGCTGCTAGCTAGCATGAAGCTGCTAACAGTCTCCGGTTATAATTATGGTCTGGTTTTTTTTTTTGCACCACTTTCGTGGATAAAGTCCTGATATTTGCACTGTCTGTGGGCTCTCCAAATCAGTCCGCTCGATCCTTTTTTGTGTCCGTGTGAGTTCCTCCAGCGTTTTCCGTCTTGGTGCTTCCTCTTTTTTTTTTTTTTTCTTGCCCCTTCTATTTTAGTCCGGCGTATCTCGTAAGAGAACGAGCTTTCCACGTCCACAGAACGTCCTTTGGACCATCATTTATAGTTTTAAAATTTGGAATATTTTAATCCGCCAAAAGTGCTGAAAACAGTTTGTGTGTGTGTGTGTGAAACAGATGGATCGAGGAACGGAGGATGTCCAAGAGAAAGCCTGTGGCGAGCGTTAAGGAGAGAAGCTGAATTCCAACCACGATATCGAATAGAATGGATGAAGGAACCGTGAGCTTTATGTGATAATTAATGTCACAACAGGACAGTGATGACGACGATGATGATGATGAATGATACGTTTACTAAGGAGCTGGACTGGTGAAGAAAATGTTTTCTCCGCTGGGGACTGAACCTGGACCATTGTCTTATCAATCAAGCTCACTGACTGTTATGTCACTCCAGGGCACAAAATTCTATAGTTGATGTGTGTCTTCGATTCTAGCTGGACAACTAGAGAGGCAAAGGAAGACCAAGAGAAGACTTCCCTTCCTCTCTACCGCCCCTCCCTCTCACAAGATGACTATCTATAATTACCATGTCAAGGATGAGGATCAAACAGGTACAAATCTGGAAAAACCCAATCAACCTTATAACCGCTATTATATTGGGGCATCACAATATGGCTACGTAGTTATCTGTAGTTCAGTATGGGTGGGTTTGTTGGATGGTTTGGTATCATAGCATGGAACTCAAACCGTATGAGGCGAGAGGCTATAGTCAGCCACTAACGCTTCATGGCGTGGTCTATTAGAAGATAAAGAACAGAGCAAAATCACATCCTCACCCGCACAGGGTTGCATGTTACACTGGGCTGGTGTGGCGGTAGCTGGTGCCCTAACTATAACTTCTTGGAATTTGAACGAGGGCTATCCTCCGAATAACGAGCACATATTATGGCGGCCAAAAACAGGGCCTCAGTCACGTGTCACTTGGGCACTTCCTGCGACTTTATTTGCGAACTTCCGGCGACTACCGCCATCGCCGAGAGTAACCTGACGCGGCGTGGATAGGGGCTAAATTAGATGGCTGGGACTCACGAGCAAAGCTGCAGGAGATCCGGGAGCTGCTGCTCGTAAGTCCCAGCTAACTAGTTTAGCCCCAATCCACGCCGCATGAGCGGCGTGAGGGATACTCTCGGCGGTGGCTGTACTCGCTAGAAGTTCTCAAATTAGCTTGCCGGAAGTGCGAAATTGACACAAGACTGGTGCTTTTGCGGCGGCGGCCAAAATATGTGCCTGTTATTCGGAGGATAGCCTGAACGAGGTCTGGGCTTGCTTTTTTGGTCTGCTGCCAGCACTAAGACTTTTTTAGTCTTACGGTGTCAAATTTTCAAGTCCTGTACGTGCCGTGCAGATTTAATGCTTCTGATCTCAGGGTGTCAGACTGTTGAGGTAGCAGCCTGGAGGGGCAGGTGGATAAATGGTACTAATGCACGCACACGCGCGAAAGCACAAATAGATATCACGGTGTGAAGAGAATGGAGCAGCGGAAGGTAACCAGGAGATCTGGCGCATACATTCTGAGGCATGGCAAGATAGAAATACATTCAGTATGCAACTGGTACGGCCGGAATCGCAACTCTCCAGTATTTTTGGAGACGGGGAGAGAGGACTTGTCGGTATGTGCTGAGTGGTGTATGTCGCTTCTCAGCTCAACTCAGCTATCAGAAGATGCACAACATCTATTGGTACGTTTTTACTCGTATGCGACTACAAGTTAGGCCTGGCTGGTGTTACGGTTGACCTAACTATAACTTCTTTAGGTGTTGAACAAGGTGTCTGGGATCTGCCTTGTTTGTCTGTCCTCCATACTGGGATTTTTAAATGTCTTGATGGTACGCTATACTTTTAGGTAGAGCAACCTGGAAGGGACAAACCAATCGATCGTTTATCGATAAATTTGGCACTGGTAATTTCGTCAAATACAGAGATTAGGGAAAATCACAGGAAAGACTCACCTTCCATGTACCAACAGATAAATATGTTAACAGGAAAGATGACACGAAACAGCACTGGATGTTTGAAATCAAAAGATGGTGACTTATTAATGGGACATAGTAATATAATTAACAGATGGACAGAGTATATAAGGGAATTGTATGATGATAATAGACCAGATGTAGAACTGCAGACCAACAATGAAGGTCCACCAATAATGACTGCAAAAGTTGTGGATGCAATACATCAAATGAAGAAAGGAAAAGCACCCGGGCTAACTTCCGATGACCAGGATATATTGCACAAGAGGTTTTTCATTTTTAAAAATGCAGTTTCTGCCTGACCTATTCTGTTTTTTTATCTCAGTTATGCATCTTCCATAAGTCTTCTCACTGGAAGAAATCGAAGCACTGTGAGATTTTGGGATTAAAATAATAACTAAACTTTTAAACGATATTTATAATAGTGGGTATATTCCAAATGACCTTTTAAAATCCATTTTTATAGCTCTGCCAAAGAAACCAGGCACTATAAAATGTGATGACCATCGCACAATAAGTCTTATGAGTCACATGACTAATATTTTACTGAGAATAATTATGAGAAGAATAAAAAATAAAATTAAACCAGAAATCAGCGATGAACAATGTGAATTTGTAAAAGGAAAAGGTACAAACAATGCCATATACATCCTAAGGATATTGTCAGAAAGAGCTATAGAAGTAAAGACTGATTTGTACTTATGCTTCATAGACTATACAAAAGCGTTTGACTGTGTGAAGCATGACGAAGTAGTCAAACTGTTAGAAAAATTAAACATTGATGGGAAATATCTACGAATAATAAAGAATATGTATTGGCAGCAAACAGCAGCTATAAGAATTAACAACTTTTTAGGTACATTTCAAAGCATAAAGAGGAGCGTGCGACAAGGATGTGTACTATCACCTGATTTGTTTTCATTATACAGTGAATATATAATGAGAGCTTTAATTGGTTTGCCCGGAATTGTGGTTGGTGGGCACAATATAAACAATTTACGTTATGCTGATGACACAGTCTTGATAGCAACAAGTCAGAAAGAACTACAGGAAATGATAGACATTGTGGTGTTAGAAAGTGGAAGAATGGGCCTCAGTTTGAATAATGGAAAGACACAAGTAATTGTGGTATCAAACAAACGAATTATTCCTAAATTTGTAATAAAAGTCGATGGTGTTATTTTAGGACAAGTACAGAAATGTAAGTATCTGGGCACATGGATAACATCAGAATGGAAGATGCATAACAGAGATAAGAAACAGAATATGACAGGCAAAAACTGCATTTTTTAAAATGAAAAACATCTTGTGCAATATATCCTTGTCATTGGGAGTTAGAAAAAGAATGCTTGCTTGCTATATACATCCAGTTTTAACATATGGCTGTGAATCCTGGACAATCGGTAGGCAGGTCAAACAATTTATTGAGGCCTTAGAGATGTGGTTTTACAGAAAAATGCTTAGAATACCTTGGACAGCCAAAAAAGAGCAGCCAAGAGGTTTTGAAAGAGGCAGTGATAGAGGAAGACAACGAGAAAAGATGCTTGACAGTCTTGTTGCATGGCATGGAGGTGTGTCGGCACACGAACTGATACATGCTGCAGGAGATCGCAGATTGTGGAGAAGCATGATCGCCCACGCCAGTCGGCAAGGCACCTGTTAATGATGATGAATTTCGTCCATAGGAATGCGTTGTTGCAGGACACTGACTGGCTAATCTAGAAACGACATTTTGCCAGTAATCATCAAACAGGGATCCAGTTTGCTCTCAATCGGTCGATAATGGCTTTTATCATGCTTGATAAGGAAAGAAAAAATGGGAGAAAGACATAAGTCAGAAAAGAGCTTTACATAACTTTTTGTTTCTCTTGATCTCATTCGCATTCAGACCTCCTTTTCAAAACGGAATTCAATTTCCCCTTTTTGTCTCCGTTGTTTTCTTGGGATTTGTTTTTAAAAATGACCTCTTTTGACAAAAGTGGGCAATGGACAAGAAAATCCATGACGTGATTTATGTTTGATAATCATTTCATATACATACATACATACATACACACACACACACACACACACACACACACACACACATACATACATACATACAAACATACATACATACATACATACATACATACATACATACATACATACATACATACATACATACATACATACATACATACATACATACATACATACATACATACATACATACATACATACATACATACATACATACATACATACATACATACATACATACATACATACATACATACATACATACATACATACATACATACATACATACATACACACATACTTACATACACACACACACACATACAGACAGCCAGCCAGCCAGCCAGACAGACAGACAGTTAAGGAGTGTGTATTTTAACGAAGATTCGTCTCTAGAGCTTGGGGTTTCATGCCATGTGTGACACGTTCAGTAGACTGCTAGTTCTTCTGTGGAGGCAGACTGTGCTACATGGGAAAACCAGGTGCAATGAAATCGAGTTGTTCGACTTCAACACTGAGGTGAAGATATTGGCTTAACAACAGCTGCAATTTATATAGTAAAATCTTCACCCTCACATGACTGCAAGCTGCACCAGGCTGGTGTGGCCGTTAAAACTTATTTTGAGATTGAACAGGGAATCTGAGGTTTCCCTGTTTGTTTGCCATCCAAACTGAGATTCTGCATTCTCGGGGTGTCAGTCCTTCAGATAGCAACTCTGTGAGGTGGTGGCACTGGCTCACAGACCGAATCCCACCAAATCACTAGGTTGGATATTGTTGTTACAGACAGGTTTTCTCGTCCTTCTTCTCTACACAGGGGCGTCCGCTTCCTGCAGATATTACGTATGCTTCATGTTGACAGACAGGGAGGTACCTGGAGGCTGCTGGGATCTGTGATATACCTACATCGACAGGTTAGTGTTTGTCAGTTACCCTAAGGTCAGGGTCAGGCTAGTTGTGGGATACTGGGTTCTTTTTCTTCTTCTTCTTCTTCTTCTTCTTCTTCTTCTTCTTCTTCTTCTTCTTCTTCTTCTTCTTCTTCTTCTTCTTCTTCTTCTTCTTCTTCTTCTTCTTCTTCTTTTCTTCTTCTTCTTCTTCTTCTTCTTCTTCTTCTTCTTCTTCTTCTTCTTCTTTTTCTTCTTCTTCTTCTTCTTCTTCTTCTTCTTCTTCTTCTTCTTCTTCTTCTTCTTCTTCTTCTTCTTCTTCTTCTTCTTCTTCTTCTTCTTCTTCTTTTTTTTTCTTCTTCTTTTTCTTCTTCTTCTTTTCTTCTTCTTCTTTTCATTATTATTGTTATTCTTTTTTCTTCTTTCTTTCTTCTTATTTTTTTTTCTTCTTTCTTCTTTTTTTCTTCTAAATCGTGTGCTTCTTCTGTTAGGGTAGGACTAAAAACAAACTCTTCTTTAATTGATTAGATAACAATATCTTCTCGCTGTTAACCTGAGGCGCTACCGGAGAATTGAGAAATAATTAACCTTAATTAATAATTAACTCTCGACAACTTTTAACACCGAAAAAGTTGCTGTGCATGGCTTTAAACAGAATGAGTACTCGTGCAACTGTCCTCATTTATCTGTTTTTCCTTCTTATTTTCTGTTGTTTTGTCACCCATTCCATTTATAATTTGAGGTCTGTGTGTGTGTCTGTGTGTGTCTATCTGTGAGGAAAATGCCGAGCACAAGGTGGTTCGCGTGTATTTGCAAACACACTCATCCCACACCCATCTCTACCACCTGTCCCCCAGCAATTCCATTTAAATTTGAAACTGTTGAAAGTTTGATTTTATTGATGATTAACTGCAAGGAAGTAAAAATAAAGCAAACACGAAGATATGACAAACGTCAGAACTGAAGAAAACATCACTTATTGAGAAACAAGTCAGACAATTCAAATGTTTTGGCCATATAAAATGATCCCGCTCTTTGCTAGTGAGTGTTTAGTTTAATAACGAGAGGGTCGACTTTATAGCACTTGGTTTTCTCTCTTTCTCTTTCTCTCTCTCTCTCTCTCTCTCTCTCTCTCTCTCTCTCTCTCGTTTTATCTCTTTCTCTCTTTATCTATCTATCTATCTATCTATCTATCTATCTATCTATCTATCTATCTATCTATCTATCTATCTATCTATCTATCTATCTAATCTATCTATCTATCTATCTATCTATCTATCTATCTATCTATCTATCTATCTATCTATCTATCTATCTATCTATCTATCTATCTATCTATCTATCTATCTATCTATCTATCTATCTATCTATCTATCTATCTATCTATCTATCTATCTATCTATCTATCTATCTATCTATCTATCTATCTATCTATCTATCTATCTATCTATCTATCTATCTATCTATCTATCTATCTATCTATCTATCTATCTATCTATCTATCTATCTATCTATCTATCTATCTATCTATCTATCTATCTATCTATCTATCTATCTATCTATCTATCTATCTATCTATCTATCTATCTATCTATCCATCCATCCATCCATCCATCCATCCATCCATCCATCCATCCATCCATCCATCCATCCATCCATCCATCCATCCATCTATCTATCTATCTATCTATCTATCTATCTATCTATCTATCTATCTATCTATCTATCTATCTATCTGTCTGTCTGTCTGTCTGTCTGTCTGTCTGTCTGTCTGTCTGTCTGTCTGTCTGTCTGTCTGTCTGTCTGTCTGTCTGTCTGTCTGTCCGTCCGTCCGTCCGTCCGTCCGTCCGTCCGTCCGTCCGTCCGTCCGTCCGTCCGTCCGTCCGTCCGTCCGTCCGTCCGTCCGTCCGTCCGTCCGTCCGTCCGTCCGTCCGTCCGTCCGTCCGTCTGTCTGTCTCTGTCTGTCTGTCTGTCTATCTATCTATCTATCTATCTATCTATCTATCTATCTATCTATCTATCTATCTATCTATCTATCTATCTATCTATCTATCTATCTATCTATCTATCTATCTATCTATCTATCTATCTATCTATCTATCTATCTATCTATCTATCTATCTATCTATCTATCTATCTATCTATCTATCTATCTATCTATCTATCTATCTATCTATCTATCTATCTATCTATCTATCTATCTATCTATCTATCTATCTATCTATCTATCTATCTATCTATCTATCTATCTCTTTCTCGTGTGCGTGCGTGTGTTTGTGTATGCCTGTATGTGCGCACATGATGAAAATGTAGTTTGTGTGTGTGTATTTGCAAATAAGCTCTTTTACTGTCTGTCTGTCTGTCTGTCTGTCTGTCTGTCTGTCTGTCTGTCTGTCTGTCTGTCTGTCTAAGTTTAAGACAACCCAGCATGAGGAACATCAGTACAAATGGAAGGCTAGCATAAAGAGATGGACGAACAGCAGTGTAAGAGAGGGAGTGTACTTCGTGCGCCAGAGAATGTTAAGAAACACTGCACCTAAACTTCATTGTGAAGACGGCGTACGGTTGGCATAAAAGAAACCCAAATCAAGCGTCGAGATAAAAGAATTCCTGGCCATTAATTTGCCCTTCATGCAGAAGCAAATTCGGGTGCTGATGTAATTTCTTCACCGTGAAATAAGACCCCACCACCGCTTTTGGATTGAAAATTATAGGTACTCAGCTTGCAAGCCACAGCTACGGGTGACAGTGGTGTAATTCTGGCGAGGGTCTTTTTTTTGTGGGGGGGGGGGGAGGGGGAGGGGGTTAAACTTTGTGGAGTGCTTGTAGCGAGAACTAGGCACTAATTGAACGGGATTTTCTATCTTTAGAATGTAGCCACATTACATTACATGCACAGACAGAGGCTTGCTCTATCCTCCCTTTTTGCAAAAATCAAATGATGCCTATTATCTGCCATCATGACCAGACTACACGAACAGCAGTTGCAAAGAGGCGAAGACAAACACGGGCAGAAGTCAGAAAGCCAAAGAAGATTAGTAAACCGGCCGATAACTGGTAATATCAGCCACAACCAGCTGTGGGATTTACTGAAGAGAAGATCCGAGGGCTTATGGAATAAATGATTCAGTGTGCAATGGGAATGATGTGTTGACTAATAGTGTGTGTGAGAGAGAGAGAGTGTGTGTGTGTGCGCGCGCGTGCAGGTGTCTGCGGGGGGGGGGGGGGTATGTAAACTCCGGCCACATACAAGTCGATAATATGAAAATAAAACAAACGGAAACATATAAGTACTTGGGTGCAAACTTCAACTGCTTCAACATGCTGAGAGTAGAAATTCTACTTCACATTGGTCAAGACAGATATAAGTTGACCAAAGTTTGTTACCAAAAGAGGGAGACCTATTTTAGAATCCCTAATATGATTACTAAGGAACAATTCTAGTTTATTTTTTATAAAAGTTGTTACCCCTTTTTTCAGGATCGTTCTAGAGTTAATGACTGTATTTTCTCCATCCAGTATTCTTCAAAATTATTCCCATCAAATTTAATTTTCTAGAATTATCAACAACACTTAGGGATGCCTTTTTGAAAGCATAGTTTAAATTGATTTCTTGAAAAGAAAATGTTTACAGCCAGTCTTTAAAAACTGTGTTATAGATTGAAAGAAATCAGCCTTTGTATTCGTTCTCAAATTGTGAAGGTTTTTAATTGTAGCAGCTTTCATCGGTGTTTGAGATATCATTGTGTGTCCATGGCTTGTTAAAGTGGGTGATTGTGGGAGTTTTTTTCTGTGTTTAAGATGGCCGCTGTGAGAAAGGGATATTTTAGTTGACTGCTTTATGCGATAAAGTTACTTATGAGAATATATTAGTCATGTTTGTAAATCATAGTTAACTCTTGTGTTGGGTTAGTAAATCCCTGGACTGCTTTTATGATATTTTTCACTGCTCCAGCAATTGAGGTCAACTCTTCGTTTGCTCTAAGAACTCAAAGCATCTTCTGGTGTTTATCTGTTCTGAGAATCAGAGCAGTTCTTGCGTTTTAACAACTTCATTATTCCAGGTAACTATTGTTTTATCCTCTCTGCTCCATGATGGAAAAGCAACTCTTAGTTGGCCATTGTTTTATCCTCTCTGCTCCATGACTGAAAAGGAACTCTTAGTTGGCCATTGTTTTATCCTCTCTGCTCCATGACTGAAAAGCAACTCTTAGTTGGCCATTGTTTTATCCTCTCTGCTCCATGACTGAAAAGCAACTCTTAGTTGGCCATTGTTTTCTCCTCTCTGCTACATGACTGAAAAGCAACTCTTAGTTGGCCAACTGCTCCAGCAGTTGTTGGTACACCAGGGTGAAGTGATCTACAAACGGAGACCTCTCCTCCTCATACTGAGGAACATCCTATAAAAAGACACGTCAGGTCACAAGAGGACGCGTCCTTACCCGTATAGGAGGGGGAGTTACACCTGGCTGCTGTGTCCGTCAAGGGCAGGGCCGTCTTAACAGCATCATGGGCCCTGGGTAAACCAGTGTGCTGGGGCCCCTACGACAGCCACTCACAGGAAATGAAATGTTTATTTATGCAAGTCACTCAACATGCACAGGTTAGCATCAGGCCCCTATACCTGACGGGCCCTCGGGCAAGTGCCCGTGGGGGTGGGGAGGGGGCGATGCGTTAAGACGGTCCTGTTTACGGGTGCAATATTAACACTTGTTTAGAGATCAATGGAGTATCTGGGTTCTGCTTTGTTTGTATGCCGTCTAGACTGAGATTTTTAAAATCTCATGACGGTATTATTACCATTAGGCAGCAGCCAGGAGAGAGAAACCTGATCAATCGATCGATCATAGGAAGACTGACAAAGATCTCCCCCTGTGCTAGCGCTTTGTCCTAGACTGGAGATTGTACATGCTGGAAGTAGAGTCCCAGTAAACCATTGTCATGATTGTGAACCATAAGCAACCATTAACGGGTCTTGAAAGCTGAACGGAAAGTCAGAATAGTCACAGATGGATATGATGTACGTTGAGAAAACTGAAAATAATATAATTAAAAGAGCTTTACACTGAAACCAACAGGGGCATAAAGAAAGACCTTTCTAAAAAGGATGTGGAGAAGGGGGAACTAGAAAGTGAAGTTGACCAGATGAGTGAGCTGTATGCAATAGGAAAAGATAGCTCAGTGGCCTGAGCTGGTTGAGGGCTATGCTTCAGTGGGGGATACAGACCAGAAGAAATGGCCACTCGGTGGATGATGTAATTAAAACACTGTGGCCAGTTTTGTTTCACATTACATTTCATAGCACAAATTTTAGGCTCGGCCACTCTGGGAGCCCAGCTGATATTGCCGTCTCTGATAAGCCAGAGTTTGAAAATAGACATCATGGCACATTGGGTATACTCATAGGTGTAGGTTCTGTTTAAATAGAACACTGCTTATACAGTCGTTGTTATCTTCCTTTTATATGTACCTACTTGCCGGCCCCATTCCTAAAACCAAGTTGGCATATTCTTACATACGTTTTTATTTCATCTAACCTTATGTCTTTTATCATCATTCATTCATAAATGGAATGTCTCTGTCCAGCACAAGTGTTTCAACAGCTATCATTGTGGTAGCCAAACAGTCCGCTCTTTTATTTCCTCGCACTTCTGCATTTCTTGTACAGTATATCCATGTTAGTGCCTATATTGTTGATGTGTGCCACTGCTTATATTATCTGCTTATGCCACATGTCTTTTTTTTTTTTTTTTTAGCCTACTGCAGTACCAACTCAGAGTCGGATAAGCCCAGAAGTAATAACATTTCTCTTTGTCTTCTCCCATACTCTAGGAGCTAATCACGACGCTGTATATAGGATTTCTGGGATTGATATTTTCCTCTTATTTCGTTTACCTGGCTGAAAGAGAGGATGGGAGAAAGGACTTCTCTAGCTATGCGGATGCCCTTTGGTGGGGTGTGGTAAGTAGTTGCTGTAAACTGGCTGTTCTCCCTCGTTTTGCTACCTGAGTTTGATATCAGATCATAGTATTGACAAAAAGCAGTGCTGGCTCCAGAGTTTTTTTTTTTTTTTAAGTGCCGGCACTCACCGAAACGTACCTAAAAAGATTATGGTTACCATCGTAAAGTGACTATGTCAGATGCAGTGAATAAAATATGCCTAATAATAGCTTCTGTCCACATGTGATCATTCATTTAACAGATAACTCCTATGCAATCATTTAACAGATCACTTCCAGCGAATCTTTCAAAGATAACATCGGTTTAAAGGTGTAACTACATTCGTCCATTCGTTTAACTGGTTACTGATTAAGAATCAACATCAAAGCACACCAGGTATACCCATAGATGCTGTTTCTCCCACAGCAAATGTTTTAAAGCGTATACGCTAACTGTTCCCGTAGCACACTGATTATACACACGTAATCTTCCTCTCTTGCGTCCATCCTTGCTGATCCTCACCTAATTCCTCGGGGATTGTTCCGGGGTCCATCCCTGGTAAGGGCTAAGATTTCTTCACGTGGACTTGGACTTCTAGTAATTCACCCGGTCTGTGGTAGTGAGATCGGACGCCCGTGCGCACTGTAGCGTTAAAAAAAAACGTTAAACAGTTGGAAACCGAAGAGTAGCCTAACTCTAGCCCGGGAAAAGTTTTGAGTTAAAATCTACCCAAAGTATTTCAGGATCCTTGGCAGTGCTAAAGAGCATGTGCACTGGGCTGAGCTTCTTCGGACTCCGACTTAAGTTAGAAGAAGAACGGAGCACTTATGGGTTACTACCTGTGTGCCAGGATGTTGATCCGTTGTTCAAACCTCAAACCTTAAACCTAATTCCTCGGCCTCACATTGTTACATTTGTTATTTCACCTAACCTCATGTCTTCTATGAGCATTCATTCATACAAGGTCTTCAGAGTGTCTTCCTTGTCCGGTGTCAGCATTGACAGACATTCAACCCTACCAGGACATCGCACTGAGCGATAAACACCTGGTGACACAAAGTACCATCATTTGGATAAGGATCACTTGGGGATAAGTTCCCCCCAAAAAAAACCGTTCAACCCATAGGTTGAGTTATATAAGGTAGGGTCTCATGCAACAACCAGGGTGGGGTTGTACAATAGCAATAAATTGCGTTCCATGTCGGTACTGTGAGTAAGGTAAGAGTATTTACGAGCTATTGCTTTTAAATCAGTAATTTCCAATTATTTAACAGATAACTTCTATCCAGTCAGTTAATAGATAATTTCTATCCAATTATTTAACAGATAACTTCCATCCAGTCAGTTAACAGATAATTTATATCCAATTATTAAACAGATAACTGTGATGACGATTGGCTATGGAGACAAAGTGCCCCAGACCTGGATGGGCAAGATTGTTGCCTCCTGCTTTGCAGTGTTTGCCATTTCTTTCTTTGCCTTACCAGCTGTAAGTTGTGAATGCTGATGTGCCGATAGCTGATTTTTTTTTTCGTTTTCTAAAATTATGTTTATAGTACTTTATTGTGAAATTACTGTTATACCACTGTTGTTTCTGTTATGTGTGTGTGAGGGGGAGGGGGGGGGGGGGTGTTAACATCACTTGGGAGTAATTTTCTTTTACTCTCTCTGTTTTTTTCTCTCTCTCTCTGTCTCTTTCTCTCTCCATTGCTCTTGCCATCTCTCTTTTCTTTACTCTCCATCTCTCTTTCCGTCTCTCTCTCTCTCTTTCTCTCTCTCTCTCTCTCTCTCTCTCTCTCTCTCTCTGTGTATCTCTCTCTCTCTGTCCCTCTTTTTATCTCTTAGTAGTAGTTGATTTGTTGTGGAAAACTGAACTTAAATTCTCAAGTCCAAAGATGATCGAAAAAATGATCGAGCTGTTTGCATAGCATACTGATAGATAGACAGTTAAAAGAAGGGATGGGCTGACAGACAAACGGGTGGACATGTAGATATTTAGATAGGTATAGAAGGCTAGTTAAGAATGATGGGCTCTCATTTTGTAGGAAAAAGTTTGAATCCTCGGTAATGTAATTGAAGAGTTCTGTCAGTAGCACACAACAATGCTAGTGGAAATCATGCAGAATGTTCGTCACTGTCGCATTTAAAGACTTGTGAAAAACTTGTTAGTCCAACAAAATCTTGAAGCTTGCACATGCAAAGTAAACATGCATAATGCATCTGTCAGATATGTCAAAACTAGTGGTGCCACACTAGAAATGCTGCTGACTGTTTGGTGGAAATGGTCAATTACACCTGCAAAAGTACATGCCATTCTTAACCTAATTGGCCACCTGCCATTTTAGTACACTTAACAACACACAGCAGGCACAACAGAAAAAACATACCATATTAAAGCTACAGCTCACAGTGTCACATTAGCATTCAGCTCAGTAGCTGGGTGATGGAACCTTTGTACTCCCAGTCCAGAAATAAAAAATTTAATCAACAAAACCAAGCTGGAAACAAGTAACTTATGAAAGCATTGGTAGTCAGCCGGCTGTCAAGCATTTTGGCTGGAAGTCCAAGTTTTTTATATTTATGTATGTGATGATTGATACAATTTTGAAGTTTTTCCTTCAGAATCAAATGTTGTGTTTTATATTCAGGGTATCCTGGGCTCTGGGTTTGCTTTGAAAGTTCAACAAAAACAAAGACAAAAGCATTTCAATAGACAAATTCCAGCTGCAGCGACACTTATTCAGGTATTTGCGACAGATACTTATCTTCTTCTACTTTTTCTTCTTGCTCTTTGTGTTCCTCTTATTATTCTCCTCCTTCTTCTTCTTTTTCCCCCCTACTTTTTATCCTCTAATGGAGCATAAACCTGCAATCAGCTCACACTCAGACATCCTATCTTTTGCTATCGCACACAAAGTAGGCCTTGCCCTCCAAAACATCCTATCTTTTGCTATCACACAAAAAGTAGGCCTTGTCCTCTCAGACATCTTATCTTTTGCTATCTCACACAAAGTATGCCTTGTCCTCACAGACATCCTATCTTTTGCTATCTCACACAAAGTAGGCCTTGTCCTCTCAGACATCCTATCTTTTGCTATCTCACACACAGTAGGCCTAGTCCTCTCAGACATCCTATCTTTTGCTATCTCACACAAAGTAGGTCTTGTCCTCCCAGACATCCTATCGTTTGCTGTCTCACAAAAAGTAGGCCTTGTCCTCCCATACATCCTATCTTTTGCTATCTCACACACAGTAGGCCTTGGCCTCCCATACATCCTATCTTTTGCTATCTCACACAAAGTAGGCCTTGTCCTCCCAGACATCCTATCGTTTGCTGTCTCACAAAAAGTAGGCCTTGTCCTCTCAGACATCCTATCTTTTGCTATCTCACACAAAGAAGGCCTTGGCCTCCCATACATCCTATCTTTTGCTATCTCACACAAAGTAGGCCTTGTCCTCTCAGACATCCTATCTTTTGCTATCTCACACAAAGTAGGCCTTGTCCTCCCATACATCCTATCTTTTGCTATCTCACACACAGTAGGCCTTGGCCTCCCATACATCCTATCTTTTGCTATCACACAAAAAGTAGGCCTTGTCCTCTCAGACATCCTATCTTTTGCTATCTCACACAAAGTAGGCCTTGGCCTCCCAGACATCCTATCTTTTGCTATCTCACACAAAGTAGGCCTAGTCATCCAAGACATCCTATCTTTTGCTATCTCACACAAAGTAGGCCTAGTCATCCAAGACATCCTATCTTTTGCTATCTCACACAAAGTAGGCCTTTTCCTCCCAGACATCCTATCTTTTGCTATCTCACACAAAGTAGGCCTTGTCCTCCCAGACATCCTATCTTTTGCTATCTCACACAAAGTAGGCCTAGTCATCCCAGACATCCTATCTTTTGCTATCTCACACAAAGTAGGCCTTGTCCTCCCAGACATCCTATCTTTTGCTATCTCACACAAAGTAGGCCTAGTCATCCCAGACATCCTATCTTTTGCTGTCTCACACAAAGTAGGCCTAGTCCTCCCAGACATCCTATCTTTTGCTGTCTCACACAAAGTAGGCCTAGTCCTCCCAGACATCCTATCTTTTGCTATCTCACACAAAGTAGGCCTTGTCCTCTCATACATCCTATCTTTTGCTATCTCACACAAAGTAGGCCTTGTCCTCTCAGACATCCTATCTTTTGCTATCTCACACACAGTAGGCCTTGGCCTCCCAGACATCCTATCTTTTGATTTTTCATCTGTCTATGTTTTTTTTTTTTTAATCAGTGACTGGCTTAGGCACTGTGAATGCATTTAATATTTCTGAGGTGCTAGGTATGAATCCTAGCTGCAAGCGACTTGGTAGCAGACCGCCCAGTGTTGGTTTCAACAGTGGTATTGATTGCTGACTGTTCAGAAAGTAATGTCAAACTACTTAACGCAAGATCACCATTTATTTGCCTATTAAAAACACATAAAATGCTGGGCTTGGTTCTGCAAAGGACACACAACTAACTTTTTTTTGTAGCTGTTCTGGGAGCTGCAAAAAATAATTGTACACATCTCAAGGTCTATGTGGTGTTTGCTTTTGTGTCTTTTATTGTCATGCAGCTTTATTAAAATGTACAAAGATACTCTTGTACCAACAATCTCTAGAACTATTCCTCAAGACTGCATGTTTTGTCATAATCATCCTTGTATGCCACATAGGACTTGCAGTCTAGTTTTTCCATTCTGTTCACTACTGTGCAGTCCTCTCAATATCATAGAGGCACCCTGGCCTCGCTCAACATTGTTTATCTTAGGGTTTTTCTTGAATGTCCTAATTTCCTCGATCCATTCCCTATTTCAGTGTCTACATTACATATTTATGCTTATATTATGGCATTTCTATAATAACTGCTTGTGTTATGGGAGTATTTACACAATAAAGGTTATAAGGATATTTGTTTCATACAAGAAATTATGGTGATAATTTTTAAAGTGAAACTCATCTTTCTGGTACACCCCCAGTGCCTGTGGCGATGTCATGCATCAGAACCACATTCCAAGTCTGAAGCCACGTGGAAAATCCATTGTCATGATCCATCAAATGAAGAAACCGTTTTTGCTAAAATGGCTAGGAGAGCCAGTCAGTTATCCCTGCGAAAGCGGCGTCTCTCTCGGCTTGACTCCACCACCATGGTTCCAAGCCATCTCTACAAAGAATCCATGTCATCATCTGTTTCATATGCAGATGAAAAGCTAGGTATTGTACCTATTGTTTTCCATTTTTTATTTTGAGTAATTTGCTATAATTTGTAAAGGGAGATAAGTTGTTGTTATCGATCCAGCGGCGCATGAGCTTTCGCCCTTTGGCCCAATGCCATGTAGTGGAATTTGCATGTTTTCACAAGCTGTTCTTTTCCTCCGTACAAGGTGTTCCACTTGTCTGGTCTCAGAGGGAGTAGCGTTCTTCTTGTCTCACTGAGTTCTGGGCACTCAAAGAGATGGTGTTCAACAGTTTCGTAGGGGTAGTTACATAGCTGGCACTCTGGGGAATGTTGTGGCTGTATTCTGTTTAAGTGTCCATTGAGTGGAGTATGCTGCGTTCTAAGTCTGAAGATGGTGGCCTGGTCCCTTCTTGTTAGATGGTTAATGCTGTCATTAGGATCAGGGCCAGACATATGTCTATAAACCTCTCTTCCATTGTCTCCCATGGCCCATCTGTTCAACCAAGTCTCTTTGTTTATAGCTCTTATCAGTGTTTTTGCTTTCTGGAGGGTTGTCGCTGTAGGTGGTTGTTCTTGTGTTGCTCCTTTCTTTGCCAATCTGTCAGCTCTGTCATTACCTGGTGTGCCAGAGTGACCTGGAATCCACTGCATCACTATTCTGATGTTGTATGAGGTAATAAGCTGATCAGCATCCAGGATTATCTTGGCTATATCAGTTCTGCAGCGTTCACTGCCCTCCAGAGCTTGAAGGACAGACATTGAATCTGTGAAGATGACAATATTTTGGACCTTTGAAGGGTAAACATCCATTACAGTCTTTAGGTGGTATACTGCTGTTTCCAGTGCAATTATTTCAGCTTCATAGTTTGAACAGAATTCCCCGCATGCATCAAAAATCTCTTCAACAGATCCATCGGGATAACCTATGTAGATTCCGTAACCTGCTTTAATGGTAGCTTTAAATGCTGATCCATCAGTATAGACATGTATCCATTCTTGGGGGTAAGAATCAACGGTCTTTAGTGATGAGTTCATAAGAGCGATTGGGTCGGACTGTTTGGTTTCCTCGCCTACCAATTTAGTTCGGACTTCTGGAGCTTTAAAGCGAGCATGTGGTGGTAGGTTTCTTGCAACATTCTGAATTCCTTGACGTCTTTCTGGGAGGTGGTATCTGTCCTGAATTTCATTAACACAGTGTAAAACCGATTTGTGCTTTATTCTTTGTTTGTATTCCCAGTTTTCTACAAGATGTCTATTAGGATGGTTACGATTTTTCCTAACGCATCTTTCATAAATTTCTGAAGTGGCTTTTTCTCTCCGCAACCCGAGGGGTTCCACATTTGTATGGATTTCACATGCAGCAGTTGGTGTAGACTGCATAGCTCCGCAGATTAATCGGAGGGCATTATTTTGTACTCTGTCAAGAGTCTCTAGGTTAGTTTTGGAGCAAGTTAAAAGCAGTGAGTTGTTGTACTCTATCACAGAGCGAACATATCCTAGATATAAGCCCCTCAGAGTTTCCTTGTCAAAGGGAGATAAGAGAATGCCACTTCTCATCCTTTTCAGGATGAAATTTTTCATAATTTGAAGCCCTACTCTGGCTTTTGCCAGGGGCCGCAATATAGCCTGGCCATAAATATGGCCTAAAGGTTGAACGCGGTTTCTGGGACCTCTCAATGGTGATCCTCACCCACATGGTGGCACATTGTGTCATCGGGTGTTTATCACTTGTGTGATGTCCTGGTGGATAGAAAGTCAGTCAGTCAGCCAAGAGAATGCCACTGATAAACGTGAAAAACTAATACTGTAAAAAGAATAGAGAAATTGGAAGAAAATAAAATAACTGTACCCTTGCGCCAGGCAATATTTTTGTTATTTTGAAGCCACACCCCGGCTGTGGCCAATTGCCCTAATTAGAACCCAACAGGTTGAACAGGGTTTCTGGGGCATGTCCCTGGGTGATCCTCATCTGAGTGGTGGCACTTTGTGTCACCAGGTGTTTATCACTCTCTGTGATGTCCTAGTTGGGTTAAACATCAGTCATTCAGTTAACTGGAAGATAGTTTAAGCATGTATGAGGAAAAATGAACTTGAAAATTAACAACAACTGACAAAGTAACTAGAAAAGAAAAGAATGAACCAACATTTACTTTTGAAAGGTCACAAATTTGTAATGCAGGCATGTATTACATTTTACCCTTCCAAAGACTTTTTTCATACTGCAATTGTATTTAACCTATAGAGCATTTATGTTCATAATATACCTAATGTGAATATCAATAACGTTAATAAAAGCACGAATGGCAAATGTGCATAAATTCAAGTATAAATACATACGTATCACACAAACACTCACAAATGTATACATAGCTATATACATACATTCATATACACACACACATATGTTCACACACACAGACACACACACATATGTTCACCCACACACATGCACACATACACCCACGCATGCATGCATACATACATGCAAGTACACACACACATATGTTCATGAACATGCATGCACACACACACACACACATGAGTTACACATTCATAAAGAAGACAAAGAAATCATATATACCTGTATACTTTGGCCATGCTGAACAATAATATGAAGTCTATCTGAGATTCTTGTTTTAATTTCATGGATGGAATTATTCCATCACCTTTGGTCTATGTCAACATCATTTGTCTTAGAGATTGTTGTTTTTTTTTTTGTTTTTTTTTAACATCTTCATTTACTCAGTCTATGTATTTCCCATTTACATGTCTTTTTGGTGATTCTCTGTATGCTTCTCAGCAGGAAGTGCCCAATAAATCACCACCTTGTTTATCTTATAACTTTTGATACCTATGGTTGTCCAGATGGTCTGCCCTACAATAACATTAGGTTTTCAGGTTGCATTTGCTCATCCGAGGATAAAGCTAGTATCGTTACCAGTAAGCTTCTCAGCCTGAAGCTATTGGCACAAGTCAGGTTTGCAAAAGTTTGCATTCAAACAGCAGGTAGTACCGACTATTATTATAATACAGTAGCCCAGTCATACTTTACCAATGAATAAACCTGAGAAACACATGGTAAACCACAACAAATACAAAAGCATGCAAAGTTTATACAGTTATTTTGTTTCACAATTGCTGTCAATAAATTATGTAACTGACCTTTCACTCACATGAAGCCTGTATGACCCCAAAGTTCAACCGCAAGGACAGCCAAAGGACAAGTGTATGCGCTGGAGATACCAACACAAATGAGGATACAGATTACGATGCAGAAGAGCCAGAGAAAGTGCAGAAGTGAGTACAGTAATTATACTGTATCATCCTCATCATCATGTGCCATGCCTGTAAGCATAGGTTGATATGTTTGGCCACCTCACATGATCACCAGAATCACACACCAGTTCAATGATTTTGTCTCTTTCTTTCCATCCAGCCATTGTGGCTTCCGTGGCTTAAGCGTTGCGAGTCAAACTCGTAATTCCAATGTACCGCGATCGAAACCTACTGCTGGCTGCTTTGATTTTTATCATGGTATGGGGCGTCGCAGGTCGACCTAGCCTAAAATGGGTACCAGGATGGGTACAGCCTGTGTAATGCTGAACAAATTACCCACCTAATGCCGTTGTTTGGTCTGTAAAAAAATATGTGTGCTTTTCCCATTTGCCCGATGCTCCTAAGGCATGAAAAGGAATCTTTACCTAAGGTATTTATTTCTTTGCTTTCCTCTTGCTCTCTTTCAATTATTAGTGCATGTTATTACCAAGTTTTCAAGTCCATTCTTTCACATAATATGTCCAGAAAATATCACCTGTCTACGTCTAATTGTTCTAATAAATTTACAACTTTAATTTGTCTTGAAGAGAACTGCTTCATTTGTTTTTCTATCCCTCCATGATATTCGTTGTGTTCTTCTCAGAAACCACATCTCTGCAGTGAGGAAATGTTTTTCAGCTTGTCTGATTATTGTCCATGTTTCGCATGCATAGAACAACAGGGGTGCTACATAACACTTCAACACTCTTTTTATCACTGCATGTGGCATTTTCTTATTGATGAGAATCTTGTGTATCTTGCTAAAGGTCATCTTTGCCATGGTGATTCTTGATCTAATTTCTGTAAGGCATCAGATGTTTATAACAGTTCTTAAATAGTTGTATCTGTTAACTTACTTAAGTTTCTGTTTTTTTTGCAGTTTAACTCTAAAACCTAAACTCTAAACCTAGATTAGACTGTATACAAACAGGCTAATGTAGCAATGTGATTATGTTGCCTTCTGTCTATAGCCCATGTGGGAGCATAGTGGCTAGAGCTCACCTGCTAAACTGAAGGTCTTAGGTTTGACCCCAAATCAAATTTTTTTTCACCAACTGACCTCAGTTCCCAGGTCAACCCAGCCTGAAATAGATACAAGGTTAAAGTCCTATTCCCTGCTTACACAATCCTGGTTCGCCATCTCACTTGATCCCCACAACCTCAAAATCAGATCAGTGCTCCTGTCCTGACCCACTTTTGTAACTGAGCCATCGAAGTATTGATTACTTTGTCTTTCTAGCTCTTTTCTCATCAATCTTGCCAGATGTCACCAAGTTCTTGAGCATATTTCTTCTTATAACACGCTCATAAATAGTGATCCTCTATATCTAATTTCCCTAGACTATATACCACAGTAACAAATTACATACTTCAGTAACTACATTATTCTAAGGTCAAGACCATCATGTCAGCCCAGCCTAAAATAGGTACTAGGTAATGTCCTGGGAAATAAATGTGGCTGGCTTGATGCTGACCACTTCCTCCACAAATTGTCGATTGCTCAGTAAAAATATGAGTCAACCATGGAAACATCATATCCCTGATGCACATAAAGAGAGTAATAAAACAAAATAATAATTCAATGATTTTTCAAGTTAATTTTTATTACAGCGAAGTATAGAAGTGAAAAAACAAAGCAAAATGAAACACAGAAAGTAGAGTAAAACTACCACAAACAATAATAGAAGACAAAGTTTAGTTGCTGCTCCATAAAACTGACATTTGTTTAAATGTTTATTTTGACATCTGACAATGGAAGAGAGCAAGACAAACAAAAGTCTGTTTTGTGACATCATAAATGAATCACAATCTTGTTTGCTCAAGAAATCAAACTTATCAGGGTATTTTTTCTTTATAATTCCAGGTTAACTGAAGCCCATAAAACTGCTATCA
This sequence comes from Candidula unifasciata, assembly GCA_905116865.2. Taxonomy (NCBI): domain Eukaryota; kingdom Metazoa; phylum Mollusca; class Gastropoda; order Stylommatophora; family Geomitridae; genus Candidula; species Candidula unifasciata. The sequence continues at coordinate 361,279 of CAJHNH020008494.1, forward strand.
GGGTTATCAGAAAAATCAAGTATTTTGTGGCCCGCAGAAAATTTCAGGTGATCAGTGACCTTTGAACTTTATTGTGCATTATATGTTTTTTTTTTTTTTACAATATGGTGTGGCTTTGTGGCCTAGAGGATAGTGAACAAGTTTCAAATTTGCTGGAGTTTGACTCCCATGGTTGACAGATTAGAAAAAGATCATTCTCTTGGCTTTCAGACAGTGGTACCTCAGTTGGGAGCCTCACCGTAAAATATTCATATAGTTAGTTGTGGATAAATTGCAGTTGTACTTCATTATGGAAATATCACAATTTTTTTAAGGCAGCCAATTAGGGGTGTTTCCTTCAAAGTCTGATTGCAGCTGCTTGAGAGGCAAGGAACCAACAGTCTGCATACAAAAAAACCGGACTTTTAAATTTTATGTGCATGCAAAACTCAATTTCCGGATAAAAATCAAATGGGTAAACAACCAGAAACTTTCCGCCTAAATTTCCAGCCTGTGAACGCTAAGAAGAAGAAGAAAAAGAAGATGATGATGAAATGATGATCATGATGATCAAGAAGAAGAAGAAGAGGAAGAAGAAGAGAAAGAAAAAAATGAAAGCTAAGGACACCTTATCACACCATGAGATGAATGTAATGAGTATATAGTGCTAGCTCCATGCTTTTAGATCAGTTCAGACGCTTTGGGTATTAAAAGGGTGAGAGAATCAACTTCATTGATCTGTTTCTTTGTTCCTATTTTTTGCTTTCTCTCTACAGCGTGGCTAGTTTTTCACAAACTGAATGAGAGTCTGAAACTCAATCAGCAACCTTTAGGCTATGAGACAAAAGGTTCAGTCACTTTATTGTATTGCCACCTTTACTTCCTAAGTTATTTCTTTTTATTGATTCTAGATTTTGGTCAACTTGGAAGCCAAGGTCATAAAAACTAGTATCTCAGTGTGACAATACGCGCGGTGACTTCAGAATGTCTTTCCTCAACCTACTTTTATTTGTGTGTATTTTGAAGTATACAGACAAATAGGGATTTGGATACATCCTTAATCTAAATAGGATGACC
>CAJHNH020008495.1:0-12500 GCA_905116865.2 Candidula unifasciata
TGTGTCCTGTTTATAGTTCCTTGTCACTGCCCCAGTGTGTCCTGTTTATAGTTCCTTGTCACTGCCCCAGTGTGTCCTGTTTATAGTTCCTTGTCATTGCCTCAGTGTGTGGTGTTTATAGTTCCTTGTCACTGTCTTTGTGTGTGGTGTTTATAGTTCCTTGTCACTGCCTCAGTGTGTCATGTTTATAGTTCCTTGTCACTGCCTCAGTGTGTGGTGTTTATAGTTTCTTGTCACTGCCTCAGTGTGTCCTGTTTATAGTTCCTTCTAACTGCCTCAATATGTGGTGTTTATAGTTCCCTGTCACTGCCTCAGTGTGTCCTGTTTATAGTTCCTTGTCACTGCCTGTGTGTTCTGTTTATAGTTCCTTGTCACTGCCTCAGTGTGTCCTGTTTATAGTTCCTTGTCACTGCCTCAGTGTGTGGTGTTTATAGTTCCTTGTCACTGCCTCAATGTGTGGTGTTTATAGTTCCTTGTCACTGTCTTTGTGTCTCGTGTTTATAGTTCCTTGTCACTGTCTTTGTGTCTCGTGTTTATAGTTCCTTGTCACTGCCTCAGTGTATCCTGTTTATAGTTCCTTGTCACTGCCTCAGTGTGTGGTGTTTATAGTTCCTTGTCACTGCCTCAATGTGTGGTGTTTATAGTTCCTTGTCACTGTCTTTGTGTCTCGTGTTTATAGTTCCTTGTCACTGCCTCAATGTGAGGTGTTTATAGTTCCTTGTCACTGTCTTTGTGTCTCGTGTTTATAGTTCCTTGTCACTGTGTCTTGTGTGTGTGGTGTTTATAGTTCCTTGTCACTGTCTTTGTGTGTGGTGTTTATAGTTCCTTGTCACTGCCTCAGTGTGTCATGTTTATAGTTCCTTGTCACTGCCTCAGTGTGTGGTGTTTATAGTTTCTTGTCACTGCCTCAGTGTGTCCTGTTTATAGTTCCTTCTAACTGCCTCAATGTGTGGGTGTTTATAGTTTCCTGTCACTGCCTCAGTGTGTCCTGTTTATAGTTCCTTGTCACTGCCTGTGTGTTCTGTTTATAGTTCCTTGTCACTGCCTCAGTGTGTCCTGTTTATAGTTCCTTGTCACTGCCTCAGTGTGTCCTGTTTATAGTTCCTTGTCACTGCCTCAGTGTGTGGTGTTTATAGTTCCTTGTCACTGCCTCAATGTGTGGTGTTTATAGTTCCTTGTCACTGTCTTTGTGTCTCGTGTTTATAGTTCCTTGTCACTGCCTCAGTGTGTCCTATTTATAGTTCCTTGTCACTGCCTCAATGTGTGGTGTTTATAGTTCCTTGTCACTGTCTTTGTGTCTCGTGTTTTATAGTTCCTTGTCACTGCCTCAGTGTGTCCTGTTTATAGTTCCTTGTCACTGCCTCAGTGTGTCCTGTTTTATAGTTCCTTGTCACTGCCTCAGTGTGTGGTGTTTATAGTTCCTTGTCACTGCCTCAGTGTGTCCTGTTTATAGTTCCTTGTCACTGCCTCAGTGTGTCCTGTTTATAGTTCCTTGTCACTGCCTCAGTGTGTGGTGTTTATAGTTCCTTGTCACTGCCTCAATGTGTGGTGTTTATAGTTCCTTGTCACTGTCTTTGTGTCTCGTGTTTATAGTTCCTTGTCACTGTCTTTGTGTCTCGTGTTTATAGTTCCTTGTCACTGTCTTTGTGTCTCGTGTTTATAGTTCCTTGTCACTGCCTCAGTGTATCCTGTTTATAGTTCCTTGTCACTGCCTCAGTGTGTGGTGTTTATAGTTCCTTGTCACTGCCTCAATGTGTGGTGTTTATAGTTCCTTGTCACTGTCTTTGTGTCTCGTGTTTATAGTTCCTTGTCACTGCCTCAATGTGAGGTGTTTATAGTTCCTTGTCACTGTCTTTGTGTCTCGTGTTTATAGTTCCTTGTCACTGTCTTTGTGTGTGGTGTTTATAGTTCCTTGTCACTGTCTTTGTGTGTGGTGTTTATAGTTCCTTGTCACTGCCTCAGTGTGTCATGTTTATAGTTCCTTGTCACTGCCTCAGTGTGTGGTGTTTATAGTTTCTTGTCACTGCCTCAGTGTGTCCTGTTTATAGTTCCTTCTAACTGCCTCAATGTGTGGTGTTTATAGTTCCCTGTCACTGCCTCAGTGTGTCCTGTTTATAGTTCCTTGTCACTGCCTGTGTGTTCTGTTTATAGTTCCTTGTCACTGCCTCAGTGTGTCCTGTTTATAGTTCCTTGTCACTGCCTCAGTGTGTCCTGTTTATAGTTCCTTGTCACTGCCTCAGTGTGTGGTGTTTATAGTTCCTTGTCACTGCCTCAATGTGTGGTGTTTATAGTTCCTTGTCACTGTCTTTGTGTCTCGTGTTTATAGTTCCTTGTCACTGCCTCAGTGTGTCCTATTTATAGTTCCTTGTCACTGCCTCAATGTGTGGTGTTTATAGTTCCTTGTCACTGTCTTTGTGTCTCGTGTTTATAGTTCCTTGTCACTGCCTCAGTGTGTCCTGTTTATAGTTCCTTGTCACTGCCTCAGTGTGTCCTGTTTATAGTTCCTTGTCACTGCCTCAGTGTGTGGTGTTTATAGTTCCTTGTCACTGCCTCAGTGTGTCCTGTTTATAGTTCCTTGTCACTGCCTCAGTGTGTCCTGTTTATAGTTCCTTGTCACTGCCTCAGTGTGTGGTGTTTATAGTTCCTTGTCACTGCCTCAATGTGTGGTGTTTATAGTTCCTTGTCACTGTCTTTGTGTCTCGTGTTTATAGTTCCTTGTCACTGTCTTTGTGTCTCGTGTTTATAGTTCCTTGTCACTGCCTCAGTGTCTCGTGTTTATAGTTCCTTGTCACTGCCTTTGTGTCTCGTGTTTATAGTTCCTTGTCACTGTCTTTGTGTCTCGTGTTTATAGTTCCTTGTCACTGCCTCAGTGTCTCGTGTTTATAGTTCCTTGTCACTGCCTCAGTGTCTCGTGTTTATAGTTCCTTGTCACTGTCTTTGTGTCTCGTGTTTATAGTTCCTTGTCACTGTCTTTGTGTCTCGTGTTTATAGTTCCTTGTCACTGTCTTTGTGTGTGGTGTTTATAGTTCCTTGTCACTGCCTCAGTGTGTGGTGTTTATAGTTCCTTGTCACTGCCTCAGTGTCTCGTGTTTATAGTTCCTTGTCACTGTCTTTGTGTCTCGTGTTTATAGTTCCTTGTCACTGTCTGTGTGTCTCGTGTTTATAGATATTTAGGTTAGTTAGTTAAACGACATATTATCCTCGTTGCACATCAGACTATCCATAAGCGCTAGGATCCCATCTTCAACAGATCCGCCAGTGTATGGCGACTAATGACACCATTTCTGTTTTGCTTTCATAATATTCTTTGGCTACCTGTATAGTTTCATGCTTGGTGACACTTTTGTGACTTGCAGTTCTTGTAGTCTTTTGAGTGGTGCCGATTCAATGTTGTCTCCAGAATCGTCTTCTCATCCTGCCTGCTTGAGAGCATTGAGAATGTTGGGCGGGTCCATTGCTTTTGGTGTACCTACCGTGGCCCTACCAGAAAGCCAATCCGCTCGTTTCTTCCCTCTCATACCAGAGTGTCCTGTTACAAAAAGGAATGTAATTCCTATCAGACGAGATTTCCTCAGCGACTCAAACCTCTGTATATTCTCAAGCAGGCTCGTGGAATCACTTCAAAAACACACATGGGAAAAATGATGTGTCTAGCCACATCGTTGCTTTTGTTACCGCCATCACCTCCGTAGTCTGACTACTTAACAATTGATTTACTGTAGGCATTAACCTGTGCTATGAATTGTCTTAAAAGGAAGTTGCCTGATACAGAAGTCAGAGCAGTGTACGACATGTTTACGAGTTTCAAATGTTTTCTGGTTCATTTTCAGGATGACATTTACGACGCCTCAGAGTTTGGCCCAATCTGTGTTCAGCATGTAGACGGAATCAGCTATGGACAGGAGGACTGTCTGTTTTTGAATGTCTATACACCGCTCATTGATGAGGTGCGTTAGCTGGCGATTTAGTTTTATATCCCTCCTATGTGCGGTTCACCCCCTTAAACTTGTACTACATTTCATTCAAAGACAACACGAGTGTGTGCACATTTCTGTAGGTGTCACCGATAAAACTGTAGTAGCTAGAGTAGTGAAAAACCACTTGGAAGCTGCGGAAACGTGGTTTTATAGACGAATGATAAGAATACCCTGGACAGATAAAAAGAGCAATGGGGATGTCTTGAAAGAAACTGATACACGAAGAGAACCGATTGTACACATCACATTATTTCGTCATGTGAGGTGAAGGAGAAAACTAGAGTACATCGTGACAGTAGGAAAGTTAGAGGGAAGGAGAGGCACAGGGAGACCGAGAGAAAAGATGCTGGACAGTTTGACATCATGGCATAGAAGATCATCTGTGTCAGAGCTGATTAAAAGTACACGAGACAGAAGGTTGTGGACAGACATGACTACCAAATCTACACGGCATGGACACGAGACAGAAGGTTGTGGACAGACATGACTACCAACGTTACACGGCATGAACACGAGACAGAAGGTTGTGGACAGACATGACTACCAACTCTACACGGCATGGACACGAGACAGAAGGTTGTGGACAGACTTGACTACCAACGCTACACGGCATGGACACGAGACAGAAGGTTGTGGACAGACATGACTACCAACGCTACACGGCATGGACACGAGACAGAAGATTGTGGACAGACATGACTACCAACTCTACACGGCATGGACACGAGACAGAAGATTGTAGACAGACATGACTACCAACGCTACACGGCATGGACACGAGACAGAAGGTTGTGGACAGACTTGACTACCAACGCTACACGGCATGGACACGAGACAGAAGGTTGTGGACAGACATGACTACCAACGCTACACGGCATGGACACGAGACAGAAGATTGTGGACAGACATGACTACCAATGCTACACGGCATGGACACGAGACAGAAGATTGTGGACAGACATGACTACCAATGCTACACGGCATGGACACGAGACAGAAGGTTGTGGACAGACATGACTACCAACGCTACACGGCATGGACACGAGACAGAAGGTTGTGGACAGACTTGACTACCAACGCTACACGGCATGGACACGAGACAGAAGGTTGTGGACAGACATGACTACCAATGCTACACGGCATGGACACGAGACAGAAGGTTGTGGACAGACATGACTACCAACGCTACACGGCATGGACACGAGACAGAAGGTTGTGGACAGACTTGACTACCAACGCTACACGGCATGGACACGAGACAGAAGGTTGTGGACAGACATGACTACCAACGCTACACGGCATGGACACGAGACAGAAGATTGTGGACAGACATGACTACCAATGCTACACGGCATGGACACGAGACAGAAGGTTGTGGACAGACTTGACTACCAACGCTACACGGCATGGACACGAGACAGAAGGTTGTGGACAGACATGACTACCAACTCTACACGGCATGGACACGAGACAGAAGGTTGTGGACAGACATGACTACCAACGCTACACGGCATGGACACGAGACAGAAGATTGTAGACAGACATGACTACCAACTCTACACGGCATGGACACGAGACAGAAGGCTGTGGACAGACATGACTAACAACTCTACACGGCATGGACACCAGACAGAAGGTTGTGGACAGACATGACTACAAATGCTACACGGCATGGACACGAGACAGAAGGTTGTGGAAAGACATGACTACCAACTCTACACGGCATGGACACCAGACAGAAGGTTGTGGACAGACATGACTACAAATGCTACACGGCATGGACACGAGACAGAAGATTGTGGACAGACATGACTACCAACGCTACACGGCATGGACACGAGACAGAAGGCTGTAGACAGACATGACTACGGCATGGACACGGCATGGACACGAGACACAAAAGCTACACTGTGGAGACAGACATGGAAAGACATACTCTACACGGCATGGACACGAGACAGAAGGTTGTGGACAGACGGACTACAAATGCTACACGGCATGGACACGAGACAGAAGGTTGTGGACAGACATGACTACAAATGCTACACGGCATGGACACGAGACAGAAGGTTGTGGACAGACATGACTACCAACGCTACACGGCATGGACACGAGACAGAAGGTTGTGGACAGACATGACTACAAATGCGCATGGACACGAGACAGAAGGTTGTAGACAGACATGACTACCAACGCTACACGGCATGGACACGAGACAGAAGGTTGTGGACAGACATGACTACAGATGCTACACGGCAACGACACGAGACAGAAGATTGTGGACAGACATGACTACCAACGCTACACGGCATGGACACGAGACAGAAGGTTGTAGACAGACATGACTACCAACGCTACACGGCATGGACACGAGACAGAAGATTGTAGACAGACATGACTACCAACGCTACACGGCATGGACACGAGACAGAAGGTTGTAGACATACATGACTACCAACGCTACACGGCATGAACACGAGACAGAAGGCTGTAGACAGACATGACTACCAACGCTACACGGCATGAACACGAGACAGAAGGCTGTGGATAGACATGACTACCAACGCTACACGGCATTGAATTAAAAAAAAAAAAAAAACTGAAGTAGTAACAAATAAATGTTTTCTGAAAATATGCCGTAAATCTAATTAAACTGAAACATCATGCGTAGCAATTGCACTGAACAATGTTGCCTTGGTCGCTGAGGAAACATGTCTCGGTAACAGTATATGTCTGGATGTCATTGGTGTCCGCTTTGAGCACCTCGTAATTGTAGAAGTGAAGGGCAGCTTTAATATCTTTAAATTAGTGGTCTCCAACGTATCTCCCCCACCCGCTTTCTGGTTATATGGAAGACCCCCAGCTCCCTTGAAACTTTCTTACGCCCCGTCCCATGGGGGCACTCACACCACCTCCGTCTTCAGGCCCGAAAGTGGAAGTTGATGGTGAAGATGTTGACAGCTAGCTTGAATTAGCCTCTGTATGTTTGTCAGCTTAGTATTACAATATTTGTACATGACTTCCATTGAAGTGACTGTATGTTTGTCAGCTTAGTATTACAATATTTGTACATGACTTCCATTGAAGTGACTGTATGTTTGTCAGCTTAGTATTACAATATTTGTACATGACTTCCATTGAAGTGTCTGTATGTTTGTCAGCTTAGTATTACAATATTTGTACATGACTTCCATTGAAGTGTCTGTATGTTTGTCAGCTTAGTATTACAATATTTGTAAACGACATCCATTGAATTGTCTGTATGTTTGTCAGCTTAGTATTACAATATTTGTACATGTCTTCCATTGAAGTGTCTGTATGTTTGTCAGCTTAGTATTACAATATTTGTACATGACTTCCATTGAAGTGTCTGTATGTTTGTCAGCTTAGTATTACAATATTTGTACATGACTTCCATTGAAGTGTCTGTATGTTTGTCAGCTTAGTATTACAATATTTGTAAACGACATCCATTGAAGTGTCTGTATGTTTGTCAGCTTAGTATTACAATATTTGTACATGTCTTCCATTGAAGTGTCTGTATGTTTGTCAGCTTAGTATTACAATATTTGTACATGACTTCCATTGAAGTGTCTGTATGTTTGTCAGCTTAGTATTACAATATTTGCATATGACTTCCATTGAAGTGTCAGTATGTTTGTCAGCTTAGTATTACAATATTTGTACATGATTTCCATTGAAGTGTCTGTATGTTTGATAGCTTAGTATTACAATATTTGTACATGACTTCCATTGAAGTGTCTGTATGTTTGTCAGCTTAGTATTACAATATTTGTACATGATTTCCATTGAAGTGTCTGTATGTTTGTCAGCTTAGTATTACAATATTTGTACATGATTTTCATTGAAGTGTCTGTTTGTTTGATAGCTTAGTACTACAATATTTGTACATGACTTCCATTGAAGTGTCTGTATGTTTGTCAGCTTAGTATTACAATATTTGTACATGACTTCCATTGAAGTTTCTGTATGTTTGTCAGCTTAGTATTACAATATTTGTACATGATTTCCATTAAAGTGTCTGTATGTTTGATAGCTTAGTACTACAATATGTGTACATGACTTCCATTGAAGTGTCTGTATGTTTGTCAGCTTAGTATTACAATATTTGTAAACGACATCCATTGAAGTGTCTGTATGTTTGTCAGCTTAGTATTACAATATTTGCACATGACTTCCATTGAAGTGTCTGTATGTTTGTCAGCTTAGTATTACAATATTTGTAAACGACATCCATTGAATTGTCTGTATGTTTGTCAGCTTAGTATTACAATATTTGCACATGTCTTCCATTGAAGTGTCAGTATGTTTGTCAGCTTAGTATTACAATATTTGTACATGATTTCCATTGAAGTGTCTGTATGTTTGTCAGCTTAGTATTACAATATTTGTACATGATTTCCATTGAAGTGTCTGTATGTTTGATAGCTTAGTACTACAATATTTGTACATGATTTCCATTGAAGTTTCTGTATGTTTGTCAGCTTAGTATTACAATATTTGTAAACGACATCCATTGAAGTGTCTGTATGTTTGTCAGCTTAGTATTACAATATTTGTACATGTCTTCCATTGAAGTGTCTGTATGTTTGTCAGCTTAGTATTACAATATTTGTACATGACTTCCATTGAAGTGCCAGTATGTTTGTCAGCTTAGTATTACAATATTTGTACATGATTTCCATTGAAGTGTCTGTATGTTTGATAGCTTAGTATTACAATATTTGTACATGACTTCCATTGAAGTGTCTGTATGTTTGTCAGCTTAGTATTACAATATTTGTACATGATTTCCATTGAAGTGTCTGTATGTTTGTCAGCTTAGTATTACAATATTTGTACATGATTTCCATTGAAGTGTCTGTATGTTTGATAGCTTAGTACTACAATATTTGTACATGACTTCCACTGAAGTGTCTGTATGTTTGTCAGCTTAGTATTACAATATTTGCACATGACTTCCATTGAAGTTTCTGTATGTTTGTCAGCTTAGTATTACAATATTTGTACATGATTTCCATTGAAGTCTGTGTATGTTTGTCAGCTTAGTATTACAATATTTGCACATGACTTCCATTGAAGTGTCTGTATGTTTGTCAGCTTAATATTACAATATTTGTACATGACTTCCATTGAAGTCTGTGTATGTTTGTCAGCTTAGTATGACAATATTTGTACATGACTTCCATTGAAGTGTCTGTATATTTCTGGCGACATTTAGCTTAAAGTATAAAACCTGATCAGGAGCCGCGGTAATTTAGTGGCTACATGATCGCCTACCAGCCAGAAGATTTTGGGTTCAAATGCACATTGAGATGGAATTTGTTCCCTCAAAATTGATCTTGATCGATCCACTCTAAAGTGTGTACCAGATTATGAGGGAAAGGGGGGGGGGGGATAAAAAGGCCGTTGCGTAATGTTGAATACATTACTACAGTATCAGTTGGACTTTAAAATCATGAGTTTAGTATCGTATGTCCGATGTTTGTTACTTTTACTGACTGTTATACCAAAAACCAGTCTGCTCAATTAGTTCCACAGACCGCTATAGAAATACAGCTCTGTCATGCGTGATGCTGCTTAAATTGTCCAGGTTGATGCTGACACGATTAGTTCAGGGACATAAGCTGTGTACAGCCATGTTAGCCTAGCTGAGATGGCAATCTGGCCCCAAAGACACAAGCAGTTTGGAGATAACCACCCTGATATTACTCTAGATAAGCGCCCCCTGTGGTTGTAAGCTGAAAACTGACATTTAATTATCCTTGTTCACATCGTAGTGGCCAGTAGGACCCATGGGATCCAGTATTTTCAATTTGTTTACCAGCTGCACTCAAAATCTCTCACTCTCTCTCTCTCTCTCTCTCTCTCTCTCTCTCTGTCAAACCAGAATACACTTTCAGAATACCGTGGGCTTAAATTTCCCAGCTGACGTGTTGGTAATGGCGGCCCGGGTGTGTGCACGGCGGGACAGCATCACAGCCCTTGTTCACTCTGTGTTATCAATAACATTCAACATTATGTGTCCTTTTTCTTCTTCTGTCTTTATACCTGCATATAATATCATTATCTAGTCTAATATCAGTAGCCATCCCTTAGTTAATTAAAATCCTCTCTAGACGGTATTTATCTATCTACTTGCAATTTGACTTTTTCCCCGCCCCCTTAGACGCTATCTAGCAACCTATAGTTTGTTAGGCTTTACATAGCTACGTACCCCTGACTTCGTTCTCTTCACTGGATATTATCATTGACTCGGCGGGCCACGGCGGCGGGTTCGTCTCAGGAGCTTCCAATGTTTACATCCCTGGAGATCTCGTGACTAAGGTGAGAGTCTCTCGTGTGCAAGTCTTCAGTTTCTCACTGGGAGTCCTTTCTTTCTGAAACGATGAGTGAAAAAAACATTACACACACACACACACATACAGACACACACACACACACATGTACACATATATATACACACATATATACAAGTCGGCACGACAGACATGAAATTTTTGCGAGGTGTAACGTGGAAAGATCGACTTAGGAGCGATGATGCGAGGTGTAACGTGGAAAGATCGACTTAGGAGCGATGATGCGAGGTGTAACGTGGAAAGATCGACTTGGGAGCGATGATGCGAGGTGTAACGTGGAAAGATCGACTTAGGAGCGATGATGCGAGGTGTAACGTGGAAAGATCGACTTAGGAGCGATGATGCGAGGTGTAACGTGGAAAGATCGACTTAGGAGCGATGATGCGAGGTGTAACGTGGAAAGATCGACTTAGGAGCGATGATGCGAGGTGTAACGTGGAAAGATCGACTTAGGAGCGATGATGCGAGGTGTAACGTGGAAAGATCGACTTAGGAGCGATTATGCGAGGTGTAACGTGGAAAGATCGACTTAGGAGCGATGATGCCAGGTGTAACGTGGAAAGATCGACTTAGGAGCGATGATGCCAGGTGTAACGTGGAAAGATCGACTTAGGAGCGATGATGCCAGGTGTAACGTGGAAAGATCGACTTAGGAGCGATGATATCAGGAGGATAATTTTATAGATAGACAACAAATCAAATGGTTTGGCCATGTAACAAGATTGGCAGCAGACATGGCACCACAGAGAGCAATGTTATACAGATACAGTGGTAACAGAGCCAGAGGTCGACCGCGCAGACATAAATGGCAGAAATATCAGAGACGCTGAAAAGTAGTATATACGAAGCAAACAGAAGGGTCTGTTCTAGAGATCTCTTCCTGCTCTGAAGCCGCAAGGCATTTCTGGAGTATGGTTGGGGGGGGGGGGGAGGGTGGAGGAACAGGGGAGCTGAGTGGTCTCAAGGCATAGCGTCCATCTCGAGTACTGGAGGTCCTAGTTTCAAGCCCCAGTGAAAGCTGTTTTTTTTTTTTTTTTTTTTTTCAGATGGACTTCTAGTAATTGTCCCTGGTCTCTGGGTAGTAAGACCTGACGTCCGTGTGTATTGTTGCTCACGTAAAAAAATTTCCTTGGCAGTTGGAAATCGAAAAGAGTGGTCTAATGGAGCTGCCCGGGCAAAATTTGGAGTTGAAAATCTGCCCAAAGTAGTTAAGAATCCTCGCCGGTGCTACGGAGTTCATTAACTGCGCTGAGATTCTTAGGACTTTGGTTTGAGTTATAAAACAGATCATCATCATGGCACAAGGGTAGTAACCCATTAGTGCTCCGTTCTACTTCTAACAAATATATGTATTTATATTTATATACCGTATAAATACAAACACACGCAAAGTATTTGACTCCATCAGTCAGTGTTAATTTTCCCATTCGATGAATTCTTACGCATCCACAGAAATCTTTTCATGAAATGTCTGACACAGATCAAATGAATCTCTAATGAAAAGATTGTCTGTGTCTGTGACTCACGTGTTGCCAACGCGCTTCATAACTGATATAGAGTAAATTGATATAGAGTAAATATATATAGAGTAAATTTATATAGAGTAAATTGATATAGAGTAAATTTATATAGAGTAAATTGATTTAGAGTAAATTGATATAGAGTAAATATATATAGAGTAAATATATATAGAGTAAATTGATATAGAGTAAATATATATAGAGTAAATTTATATAGAGTAAATTGATATAGAGTAAATATATATAAATTGATTTAGAGTAAATTGATTTAGAGTAAATATATATAGAGTAAATTGATATAGAGTAAATTTATATAGAGTAAATTGATTTAGAGTAAATTGATATAGAGTAAATTTATATAGAGTAAATTGATTTAGAGTAAATTTATATAGAGTAAATTGATATAGCGTAAATATATATAGAGTAAATTGATTTAGAGTAAATATATATAGAGTAAATTTATATAGAGTAAATTGATTTAGAGTAAATATATATAGAGTAAATTGATGTAGAGTAAATATATATAGAGTAAATTGATTTAGAGTAAATATATATAGAGTAAATTGATTTAGAGTAAATATATATAGAGTAAATTGATTTAGAGTAAATATATATAGAGTAAA
>CAJHNH020008495.1:17500-30000 GCA_905116865.2 Candidula unifasciata
TAAATCTCATATTCTCAACAAATCATCGTGCTTCCGACTAACGTACACTGGCCGAGGTTAAACACATTTCTAACATGTAATCTTTGAATCTTCACCACACTCACCGACTGTTCACAATATTACAGCAACCTATCCTACTGACACATTCCTTCACACTACCCGATAGATATCCGCGTATTAGTATTTATGCCTTTGTTACAAATGTAATGATATGTTACTGACATGATCTCATACAGGGAATAATAATGAGTGGCACAGCATTTTCATTCCCAACTCGGTCACAACAATCAGCTGACTTGCTAGAGACTGTTCAAGAACTCGTTGGTTGTGAAGAAGCGGATGATATTCTTCAATGTCTGCGGCAACAGCCTGCCGACAAATTTGAAATAGTTTTCACTTCTGCAATAATGGTTATACTGCCATCTTCCGGTGATGCCTTTCTACCCAAACCAATTCCAGTGCTGGTCAATGACGTCAAGTATCTCGATACTGTAGGTTTCTTCAACAGGGACTATATTGTCAGTATTACAAAACATGACGGATACATTCGAATCAATTCACAGTTTGGCAAGCTCAATATTACCTCTCTAGAATCCAGCATTACTGGCATCTCTGAACTTCTGCAGTTACCTGAACATGTGGGGAAATCTCTGTTGCTGGAGTATTTGAAGTCGTATGAAGACTTGGAGAAAGCTGTCATCGCTCTCAACACGGATTACTTCTACCTCCAGCGCAGTAACTACTTCCTTGATACGTATGGAAAACGTTCGGACCACGGGACACTGTCATCGGGAAAGAATATTTATTTGATGTCTTTCGACCCTGTTCCTAAGTTCTTTCCAAAGCAGTATGCAGTTCATGCCATGGATTTGGTCTATTTGTTTGATTTAGTGCCCAAAGAGTTTTTTGAAAGCTTTTACTATTTGACAATTGAAGGAGATTTCACTGAAGACGACCTGAAGCTGAAATCTGAGTTCATTGATCTGATTGCAAGTTTCGTCAAAACGGGGTAAGGTTCTTTTGCGTTAAGGATTCCATAAACCTTCTATCAATTTTCTAGGAAAACGAGTTTTTATAACTCATTCTTGTGTTATTTTATTCTCAATAACACTTTTTTCTTCTTCTAAGTTGAGTTTTAAGAGTGAGGAGTTTTAACTCCGATGGTAGCAATAACAGTTTGATTGTAAGTGCGTCTTGTATATCCTATTAGTGTGGAATGTCGGCCAGATCCGCTAGTCACTGCCAGATGCACAATTCTGTCTGCAGACCGTGATAATCTCAGTGTGCCTAGGCACCGTTCACTATCTTCCTCCAGAATAGCTTTGACAACATCTAGCTTATTATGCACACATTTACCACAAAGTGACGCAAAGCCAACAAGTCTGTCACCTTTTCGTTTCCTAACACACGCGCATGCCCTGGGGAAAAAAAAACATCCAAAGGATGCTAAGTATCCTGGACCTCTGAAGCAACGCCACCCTTCTGTAGGAAGCATACCAGTCTCCACCTTTTTCATCATGCTTTGATTTGTGACCATCTCTACCTCTATTCTCAAACTAGACTTGGTGATATCATACGCCATGCTCTGTTGAGCTTCTTACTTAGAAGGATGAGCAATGGAACCGAGAGAGAGAGAGAGAGAGAGAGAGAGAGAGAGAGAAAGAGAGAGAGAGAAAGAGAGAGAGAGAAAGAGAGAGAGAGAGAGAGACAGAGAGAGAGAGAGAGAGAGAGAGAGAGAGAGAGAGAGAGAGAGAGAGAGAGAGAGAGAGAGAGAGAGAGAGAGAGAGAGAGAGAGAGAGAGAGAGAGAGAGAGAGAGAGAGAAAACAGAGATGCATGTCTTCGATTCCTAGCTAGTCTCTTTCATTGTGACTGAGTTTACTAGAATGTTTCCATGACGTGTTCACCGTTATATGCATCTTTCCTAGCCTACCTTGGAACCAAAATGGGGACACTTTGGTTTCCAATAATATTAACATTATGAGTAATTAATAGCCTTTCCATATTATTAATATTATTTATACTTAACTTATTTTCAGAAATCCAAATAATTACCTGCAAAAGCAGAAAAACCTTCTTTGGCTTCCATATGATCAAAGGAACAAGAATTATCTGAGCTTCACTCTACAGCCATCGGTCCGTCAGAACTTATATGGCGACAGACATGTCATCTGGGATCAACTCGGGCCTCAGTGGAAGAAGGAGCTGAAGTCCCTGCTAAAAAAGCAGGAGCTCTAGAATCAGATATACTGTTATCTCAGACATGTTGTTTTAGTAAATTCAGTATTATACAAGAGTATTTTCTGTTTCGTATTCAACGAATGAATGAAAGAATCGAGAACTGACCTTGCCATATGTGCTCTGATATTTGATGTTTAGCAAACAAAGAGTTTCCACACTGAAGATGAAGCGGTATTCTAACAATTCGCATGTTTCCGCACACGGGTCGAAAATCGTCCCCACCCTGTGCTCACTCCAAGCTGAGTGTACTGACACTGATGCTCTGTCTGTTCTCTTGCACTATATCTTTGATCCCAGAGACCCTTCAGCACGCCCACTTTGTCATACAGTAGCTCACCGCCCAGAGGAGAGGCAGCAACTAATCTACCTGTTGGTTTATTATTGCGCACACCAGAATATCCTGGGATATGCTTCTTATGTGAGTCTTGTCAGGCAGTGAAAGCCACTCTCGGCGTCGCATCAAGCTCTTGAGTTTGTTCTACGAGTCTGTTATAATTACAACATTCTGAGCTGTACTGCTTGACAGCCCTCGGAAAGCAATTACTGCTTGACAGCCTTCGGAAAGCTGTACTGCTTGTCAGCCTTTGGAAAGCTGTTACTGCTTGACAGCCTTTGGAAAGCTGTTACTGCTTGACAGCCTTTGGAAAGCTGTACTGCTTGACAGCCTTTGGAAAGCTATTACTGCTTTCTCCTCCATTCTCAAGCTAGATATGTTACCTTACACGTTTGGCATTAAAAAAAAAATGGCCATTCTCCCGTGCAATGAAACCATGTCCACTATTGTTCTCTCTCACTACAGATCCCTCTGTGAATACATGACTATATGATGATATCACATAGACATGAACTGGCGTTGATCGCTTCTCGCGCAGATGTTTTTGTTTCGCAGTTATCCACTCCTGACAGCAGTCAGCAATATCAGCAAGGTTTCTGCTGTCGCCGGCATAGTCTTCCAATCCTCGCTATCCGCTTGTTTTCTTCAGTTAAGTAAGTAAAGTAAAGGACCCCTTTCCACGCCTTTAGGCGTATAGGGCATATAGGGCTAGACCTAAATTTTTATAGACCAACGGCACAAGATGGGTGATGTGGTCAGCATCACGCCGGCCGCCTCTTCTTCCCGGGACTGCACCCGGTACCCACTCAAGGCTGGGTCGACCTGGGAGCCAAGGTCATTTTTGAAGAAAAGTCCGGCTCCGCCAGGGAGCAAACCCACGACCTTATGATCCGCGGCGCACGTCTAGCCGCTCCGCCACGGCGACTCCCTGTTTTCTTCAGTTGTACACACGTTTCTGACAAGCAATTCATACTGTGCCCCTTATCGTTGTCCGCCTCGTGAATCAGGTGTTCCCTGTCTTCTGCGACTTTAAAGTACATGTTAGCCCGTGACGACATGTATCTATCAAACACTTACAGCCAATCAAATGTGTACACACTGGTGTGCCTCCTTTACTGCCAGAACGACTGGCATAGCTTCATTGTGCATGCACTCCAGCTTCTCGAGTTGGCGGTCAACCAACTAATATTATTTTCAAATGGTCACAAATTGGACACGCAGGTCCGTCTTACATTCGGCCCTTTCAAATACCCATCTTTCACACAGCAGTCGTATTTTATCAATAATGCATGTATAAATAATATAGTAGTATTCATTTTATGAATATCAAGAAAAAACACAAAAGCATGGGTGGTAAAATGCACGGGCTCACTCGCGCGGGCGCGCGCGCACACACACACACACACACACACACACACACCTACATACACATGCCTATCCATTTGCTCACTCACTTACACACCTAATTACATACACATTCCTTCATACATATATAATACATAGATACATCCATATTACACACACACACACACACACCCACGCACGCACTCGTGAGAAGTAGGCAGCCTGATATTGCAGAAGGCCCAGTGGTGACTTCTCAAACTGATTATCTTAGTGCCGATTTCTCTGTTGCTCAAATGAAGAAAGCCTCCAGAGAGTTAGCAAAATGCCCCATTCTCACTCATTCATACGCCTCTCACAGATGAATAGCACTTAAGGGAAAGTGATGTTTCGAGTTAAAACCAATAACTTTTGAAAACTTGAATGAATGAATTTCTACCCCACCAGGACATCACACAAGCGATAAACACCCGATGACACAAAGTGCCACCATGCGGATGAGGATCGCCGTGGAGAGGTCCCAGAAACCGCGTTCAGACATTTGGCCATATTTATGGCCTGCCTATATTGCGGCCCCTGGCAAAAGCCAGAGTAGGGCTTCAAATGACAAAAAATTTCGTCCTGAAAAGGACGAAACTAACAATGACTAGTTTTTTATTAATCTCTATCGTCCTTATCAGGATGAAATTTTTTATTTGAAGCCCCACCCTGGCTTTTGCCGGGGGCCGCAATATAGGCAGGCCATAAATATGGCCAAATGTCTGAACGCGGTTTCTGGGACCTCTCCACGGCGATCCTCATCCGCATAGCCTTTGAAAACTTCAATGATACTTTGCATAAAGGTCGATACAAATTGATGGTGTTTTATGTTTTTATTTTAAGCAATCTCCAAGCTCATCACTAAGGACTGGACAAATTACTGTCTCATTTCAGCTGAAAAGTCCCCATTTTCTTCTTTACTGATGATGAAATAGTCCACATTTCACTTCCTGAAACAGGACATGTGGGTGTTCTCCCTAATTGCTGCCGTTCTCAATTTATCGCGATATATAACTGGATAGTTTCCCCTACTTACCACACACACATGCGCGCGCGCACACGCGCGCGCGCACACACACGTACACACACGTATACGCGCACACACACACACGTATATACACACACACACGTATACACACCCCCACACACACATACACACACACGACCTTTGTGCCTTCAGCTTTAGCAGGGGGCATTACGAGCAATGATTAACCCATCTTTGTCAGAAGAACCGAGGAGGATACAATTAATAATGTACCTTTACAAATCCATGTGCAGGATTTCGGTGTAATACCCGATCAAAGTGTTTAGATCCGTTTGGACAGATCGACATTTTGTTGAATTTAAATTATATTATGCAATTAAATTTCTGTCAGTCTAAGAGACGTGGTTTCACAAAACAAAAACAGTGACAGACTCCATGAACAGTCGATAAATCTGGATGCCTCAAAGAGGCTAAGACCCAAAGACAATTTATCATAAATGTTAGCAACTATCTTTGTATGTGGGGTGGAGTGGATTGAGGGTAAGGGTGGGGTGGAGTGGATTGAGGGTGAAGGTTGGGGTGGGGGTTAATTGTTTGAAGAGAAAAGCTGGGGAAAAGAAATGATAAAAATAGAAATCAAGAGAAGATTTTTGATGTCTGCCATTATCGCAGCATGCAATGATGTCAGCACACGAACATACAAACACACGATCATACATACACACGAACATACATACACACGAACATACACACACATGAACATACAAACACACGAACATACATACACACGAACATACACACACACGAACATACACACACACGAACATACAAACAAACGAACATACATACACACGAACATACACATACGCGAACATACAAACACACGAACATACACACACACGAACATACATACACACGAACATACACACACACGAACATACAAACACACGAACATACATACAAACGAACATACACACACACGAAGATACACATACACGAACATACACACACACGAACATACAAACACACGAACATACATACACACGAACATACACACACACGAACATACACACACACGAACATACATACACACGAACATACACACACACACACGAACATACACACACACGAACATACAAACACACGAACATACATACAAACGAACATACACACACACGAACATACACACACACGAACATACAAACATACGAACATACACACACACGAACATACAAACACACGAACATACATACACACGAACATACAAACACACGAACATACACAGACACGAACATACACAGACACGAACATACACACACGAACATACATACACACGAACATACACACACACGAACATACATACACACGAAGATACACATACACGAACATACACACGAACATACAAACACACGAACATACATACACACGAACATACACACACACGAACATACACACACACGAACATACATACACACGAACATACACACACACACGAACATACATACACACGAAGATACACACACACGAACATACACACACACACGAACATACACACACACACGAACATACACACACACGAACATACACACACACGAACATACAAACACCCGAACATACACACCCACGAACATACAAAGACACTAACATACACACACACGAACATACACACACACGAACATACACACACACGAACATACAAACACACGAACATACACACACACACACACACACACGAACATACACACACACGAACATACACACACACAAGGACTTCACAAATGGCCCAAGCCAGTCGAACAGGCACTCTATAATGATATTTTGTGTGTGTAGAAATTCAATTACGTTGATACGCGTGTGTTTCTAGATTATCATATGGTTTCTAATTATTGTGATTACAGTTGATTGACACTGACCATATAATCAAAACAATTGTGGGGGGGGGGGGGTGTGACATAAACAGTTAGTTTTAGACATTAGGATGGGGAAAATCTGGAAAGGTGCTGAATATTTCTGACAGTTTAATCAAACACACATGTTTCACACACACACACACACACACACACACACACACACACACACACACACACGCACACACACACACATACACACACATATATATATATATAAAACTAGCCTTGGTCTGCAACAACACAAATTTGAACATGAAAATAGAGCCTGGCTTGTGAATATTTCTAACGGAGATGACAGTGACAACACTTCAGGTCTGTGCACAGATGAGCTCCTATCTGACGCACCACTAACATCAGGAGGCTCAAGAAGCTCCCTCCTCGCCCCTCTCCTCTTTAAAAATTTTCTTAGTAAGAATTGAAGAGGGCGCCCAGGCAACACCCCTTCCCCCCCCCCACAACCACGTCCTTCTCACCATCTAGACAAAAGCTGCGTAGGAGCTCAGAACCCTTCAGCCGCCCACCCCTAGTTAGGTAAGAAAATGTCGGGGCGCCCCTGACCACCTTACAGATTCTATAGGCTAGTAATTAAACGTAGGGCGGGGCGGCGGCCTAGCGCCCCCTAACATCCAATAATTGTCTAAGGGGGCTAAGATTTCGTGTAAAGAAAAGCTTTTAAAATATTTCTTCAGAAATGTAATTGAATGTTCGGTATATGACTTGATTTACTTGCCGTTCAGCAGATGATTATTTCCATACATGGTTACAGACGCGTCTTTCGATCTTACAGGAGAAGGGGGGAAATCGAGGTACACGAGACAGGTTCCTCTGTGAATAAGACATTTTCTGCCATCATCTCAGACAGTTTTCTTGACCCTAAGCTGGCTTTGTTATTTTTAGCCAGAAAACGCCCTGATAACACACGCTCTAACCACTGCCTGACTATTCATAGTTAGGGCTATTATGCAGACTACGTATTATAGAGTGGTTTACCTGTATAGGTTTTTTAGTCAGGTGAAATCGCTGCATCTATGTAACAAATGTCGCATTCAACAAAGAGTTGATTACTGGGGTGGGGTAGCTCAACCTCCTCACCCCCAAACCCACAAACATGTTTGGGGTTATAAGGACTCCAGCCTCTATGTTCCAGTGTCTAGTGATACTCATGAGACTCCTGTGTAACTACTACGCGTGTCTATTTTTAAACGACCCTAACTAGAGCCAGGCTGAAGTTTGACACAAGTGCTTCTTGGCTGACAGTTATACAGAAGTTAGCCACCCGGATGTCTTTTCAAGATTACACAGCTTATCCGCGATGTTGACAACGACTGTAGCCCCCATTTGTTTACCTCTGACTTTGAAGCTTCAGCTCCAACGTGCTATACATGTGAATAAATAGGCCATGCCATAGTTAAAGGTAACAACGTTTAGCCGTGAACATGTTTTTGCTCGATTTTGCTTCAAATAAGCTTCGTTGAAAGAGCTCCAAGTGAAATATTTCTGCGTTGCCAATATTTCTCTGTGTCATCGAGTTGAAAACGAAAACGGTTATGTAATGTTGGATTTATTATTAGATATCTGATCACTTAATCGTTATATTTATTACCTTCGTGTCTGTATGTGCTAAACAAATAAAAATATGCAGTATCCGGAAGTAACGGCAATAATATCTCGCTACAACTCAAAGACTAAATACGCTAGCCTTGTAACAAAAATACTGCTGTTATGACGAAGACAAGACTAATATAAGACACTTCTTTTACTGTTGCTACTACTACTACTACTACTACTACTACTTCTACTACTACTACTACTACTACTACTACTACTACTACTGCTGCTGCTGCTGCTGCTGCTGCTGCTGCTGCTGCTGATGCTGCTGCTGCTGCTGATGCTGTTAATGCCAGGATTGATTCCTAGAGAAAGAAAAAAAGATGGTCGTACTCAGCACAAAATGTCTGTTACAGCATCGCTAATACAATGATGTCTGACAAAGACGCGAGTATTGCGTAAAGTCAGACAAAATGCCCTGGCTACTACTGGTACTACTGTTACTACTGTTACTACTGTTACTACTGTTACTACTGTTACTACTGTTACTACTGCTACTACTGTTACTACTGTTACTACTGTTACTACTGCTACTACTGTTACTACTGTTACTACTGTTACTACTGCTACTACTGTTACTTCTGTTACTAATGCTACTACTGTTTATACTGTTACCACTGTTACTACTGTTACTAGTGTTACTACTGCCACTACTGTTACTACTTTTACTACTGTTACTAATGCTACTACTGTTACTACTGCTACTACTGTTACTACTGCCACTACTGTTTCTACTGCTATTACTGTTACTACTGTTACTACTGCTACTACTGTACTGTTACTACTTCTACTACTGTTACTAATGCTATTACTGTTACTACTGTTACTACTGCTACTACTGTTACTACTGCAACTACTGTTACTACTGTTACTACTGTTACTACTGTTACTACTGTTACTAATGCTATTACTGTTACTACTGCTACTACTGTTACTACTGCTACTACTGTTACTACTGTTACTACTGTTACCACTGTTAACACTGTTACTACTGTTACTACTGTTACTACTGTTACTACTGCTACTACTGTTACTACTGTTACCACTGTTAACACTGTTACTACTGTTAACACTGTTAACACTGTTACTACTGCTACTACTGTTACTACTGTTACCACTGTTAACACTGTTACTACTGCTACTACTGTTACTACTGTTACTACCACCAAAATAGTCAGCACATAGACGACTACCACCACGACTACCACCACTACTACTTTTACTGCTGCTATTACCACTGTGCTGTTGATACTGATGCTGCTGCTGCTGTTACTACCACTACTAAAATAATTAAATCTACTACTACTACGAGTGCCTTATCAGGTACGCACCTTTCTTTTTTTTTTACAGTGAGTTTGAAGCTGTAGCCCTGTAACAGCTGAGTCTTTCTGAGACCTAACCTATATATTATATGGCATTTACTCCAACGTGAAATGCTGAAACGTGTCCTGTGCTACACTCTGCTGCTTGGCTTGGCTGTCAGCAGCAATGAGGATGTCACGCAGCCGGCTGTCAGCAGCAATGAGGATGTCACGCAGCCGGTTGTCGCGGCACCAGCTGGCAGATTCCGTGGCAGCATTCTCACATCTCTAAGCGGCAACAAATATGCAGCCTATAAAGGTATTCCTTATGCTCTGCCGCCGACCGGGGAACGCAGATTTGCCTTGCCAGAGGCGTATCCTCAAAACGAGGTATTATTCTTTGTTGTGGGTGTCACCGTATTCTGCTTGTAGTTTTTGCTCACAAATCTAACTGTCCCGTCTTGATAGTTCTTTGCACTAATCACACTGTCTCCTGTTAATAGTAACTAGCATAAATCTCACACTCTCCTGTTTAATGTTCCTTGCATTAATCACACTGTCTCCTGTTTATAGTTACTTGCACTAATCACACTGTCTCCTGTTTATAGTTACTTGCATTAATCACACTGTCTCCTGTTAATAGTAACTAGCATAAATCTCCCAGTCTCCTGTTTAAAGTTCCTTGCATTAATCACACTGTCTCCTATTTATAGTTACTTGCACTAATCACACTGTCTCCTGTTTTTAGTTACTTGCATTAATCACACTGTCTCCTGTTTATAGTTACTTGCATTAATCCCACTATCTCCTGTTTATAGTTCCTTGCACTAATCACACTATCTCCTGTTTATAGTTCCTTGCACTAATCACACTGTCTCCTGTTTATAGTTCCTTGCACTAATCATACTGTCTCCTGTTTATAGTTCCTTGCACTAATCACACTGTCTCCTGTTTATAGTTCTTTACACTATTCACACTGTCTCCTGTTTATAGTTTCTTGCACTAATCGCATTGTGTCCTGTTTACAGTTTCTTGCACTAATCGCACTGTCTCCTGTTTATAGTTACTTGCATAAATCACACTGTCTCTCGTTTTAGCAAATAAAAAACAAGGTGTCATGTATACCATAATAGCATCATATGCCGACAATGGGGGTAATGGCACTCTAATATGAATTGAGTTGGACTGATTACTGAACTGACGTCACAACACGGGGGTTGGAGGCATTCCCATAAGTGCTCCGTCCCCATCTTCAGCAACCAATGTTCCGCTACTAATGGTGCCAGTAGCATTCCGATTACAAGTGAAATCATGAAGTAACTTAACATTAAACATGATACTAGCTTGCTCCACAACGGGGAGAGCAAAAGCTCGGAACTAAGACAGACGCGCTTCATGGTCATAGTTTTTTTTTTTTTTCAATTTATTTCTGGTCGTTTGTTGATTGATGATTTTTAGTTTTGTTTTTGATTACAGGTTGAACATTTAAATTGAAACTTTCGTTAATTTTTCTGCGAGATCATTCTTATCGCTCCTTTTAACTTCCTAGCTACCAGCCAACTCACTGGAAACGATATCCATGAAAGGCCTCGTCACTTAACACCGAGAGCTTCAGTTTACATAACTGCAGTGTGGGGGAAAAAAAACGTATTTCTATATACTGACACTTTTAGGTGTAAAGAGTTAGATCTATTCACATTCTGTGTCACGACGTTCGAGATAATGTAGCCACTAACCTTATGCATGTCTTTTCTTCCCAGATAATCTCAAGACAGTTCTCAACATTCTCAGCTATACATTTCAATAAGTCTAGGTTAGTCACAACACTTCGCATGTTACCATTTCTGGGGTCTGAATTCTCAACCCTGTCTCTGTAGACAATCACGCCTATGACTGTGCCCCAAATTTCATGACACAATTGTATAGTCTACGATAATATTTATTGTTGCTTGTTCTACAACATATCTGAACAATTTACCAGGCCTGCCTAGACTAGGAAGATGAGCGTTTGCAGTAGCAGAAGGTTTGTCAGGAGATCCTGCACGTCAGTAGCAGAAGGTTTGTCAGCAGATCCTGCAAGTCTGCAACAGAAGGTTTGTCAGGAGATCCTGCAAGTCTGTAACAGAAGGTTTGTCAGGAGATCCTGCAAGTCAAGAGAAGAAGGTTTGTCAGGAGATCATTTCACACTTGACGAGATACTCTAGATGAGAAATTGGACACTTTGGAGCTTATAGGTGACAGAAAAATAGATAGATAAAAGTGAAAAACAAATTTTACGAAGAAATGTTCCTAACAACTTGTTTGTGTCCTACCACTAAACAGTGAGTCCCGGACAATTATTTTACACATGAACAGACACGCTAGATGCAGAGTAGTTAAACTGGATGTCTGATTTGGCATTTTTGTACAATCTGGGGGCAACAATTGAGATAACATAAAAATGACCACAAGTGACAATTTTGCAGAATGTATGCTTTACGCGTTTGGCCAAAATAATATTTGCAAAAAAGTTGCCAATTTAAGTCTGTAGCAGAAGGTTTGTCAGGAGATCCTGCAAGTCTGTAGCAGAAGGTTTGTCAGGAGATCGTGCAAGTCTGTAGCAGAAGGTTTGTCAGGAGATCCTGCAAGTCAAGAGAAGAAGGTTTGTCAGGAGATCCTGCAAGTCAAGAGAAGAAGGTTTGTCAGGAGATCGTGCAAATCTGTAGCAGAAGGTTTGTCAGGAGATCGTGCAAGTCTGTAGCAG
>CAJHNH020008495.1:36248-158748 GCA_905116865.2 Candidula unifasciata
TCTGTCTGTCTGTCTGTCTGTCTGTCTGTCTGTCTGTCTGTCTGTCTGTCCGTCCGTCCGTCCGTCCGCCTGTCTGTCTGTTTGTCTGTCTGTCTGTTTGTCTATTAGTTCTTTTTTTCCGTCTGTTGTTTGTCATGTATCGCTTGTTCTATTTCTCTCTATCTCTCTACATTTAGTTTGTACCACATAGCACGCATCTTCACAATCCTCTTGAATGTCAAAATGCAGCTGTGCCTTGTATGATACAAGCTATATTATGTTTACTGTCTAAAAACTATGTTGTCTATTAACCAATACTATCGCTGAAAATGTTCATTTCTGTTGCAGCATTAACAAAACTCTCTTACTAACAGTACATGCTTTCATTTCTGCAACTAATGACTATTTCAGTCAATACGAACAAATTGGTGTTTAGTCAGTCTGCCGCCGCTACAGTTGATTGTATTAACATCAAACTTTGTTATCCTTACAATTTCTCTTATGTGCACAGTGTTTCTTGGTTAAATGATATACATTCCATTTTATTTTATAAAACAAAAATACATATTTTCTCGCAATGTTTTAAACATGACAAGAACCAGAGTTATGCAATACATTGAGAGGCAGTTTAGAGTTACAAACCTTTTGTTCAGTCATCGATCCCTACTTTGCTTATGTTGACTGTTCCTTCTAAAAGAATATATAATACGTTTGTGCATTCAACCGTTTCTCTGAATCTTTTTTTGTTAAGTTTAATGCCACCTCGTTTTCTTCCATGTCACACGCTCTACAAGGACGTGACAGATGCCGAACAGAAGAAAGTTCTTGTGTTTATCCACGGCGGTGGGTTCGTCTCAGGAGCTTCAAATGTTTTCATCCCTGGAGATCTTGTCACCCAGGTAAGACTCTCTATATGCAAGTTATCGTTTACATGCTCCGTATAAACATGGTTGTCTCTGTATGTGCATTTATCTGTCATCTTTGTTGGCTGCTTGACAGAAAAGTACAAAGTATTATACTTTGCCATCTATTGTTATTTGCACATATCTGGTAATCTGGTAATTTTAATTTCAGCTTCATAGCAAACGGGTCACCCCATCTTTGCTCCGCTCCTGTGCCAACGAAAAACACACAGAATGTTTATCACAGTCCCTTGTGGAAAGACAAACTACTGTGTCAGCAAATCTAGCATACACTCGCATTAAAAGCATATGGTAGCCATCCGAAGTGCTAACACAAACAGTCTGACGTTAGAAATGCAGTTCATCATTGATGGTAGCAGAAGTCACCAAAAGATCAGCAGTTGCACAGGCAATCAATTTTAATCAAAAAATGGCCCCACCAATATTGCGACAACCGGCTTCGCGCCATTTTCTGAATCTACAAATCACACCACAACGTTGGTCAGTCGAAAAACATTCCAAATGAAATCCGCAGCTCACAGTGTCACGCCATGCACTCATCTCAGAAGCTGGGTAGCGAAACTATATACTTCTAGTCTACAAATTGAGCAAAAAAGCAACGACCACAGTCTGGCAGAAGCAAAACAGTGGCGGTGCCTAGTGTTCATTTGGACCTGAAGCATTATGTGAGGGTTAATAAACGGTCACCCCAGCAGTACCCTACTATTAGCTGGAGAAGGGACTTAGGACATTACATCCACCAGCAAGCGTCGCCCCAACAACGACCTGACTGCCTTCGTTAACGACTGTTCACCCAACAGCCATGCAGTTCTTTGGCACGAAGGAGACACCTTGAACTTGGGTTTCGACTCCCTACACGAAGATATATGTGTGCTACTGGTGTCCCGTAGCCAAAATACTATCTCACTGTATTACTAAAATTCAGCACGCTTACTCAAACGCGCAGTAGTTAAAAACAAAACAAAACACACACACACACACACACACACACACACACACACACATATATACATACACTCATTACCTGCCACCCGCTTGCTTGCTGGTGCAGCACACATGACTACATATTTATATAAGTATATATATCGGGAGAGGGAGAGAGTGAGACAAGGGAAGAATCACGCCGAATGACCACACATATGTAAGACACTGGCACAGGGAATTCCCTATGCACACAAGGTTGGCATGACTGGCTCCAAGAAGTGGACAGTAAATTCAAATGGCTCAGTCAGATCAGATACAGTCCTTGCTGTGACAGAAAGTTGGCTGTAATAAAGGACTGCCGTAGAAAGGTGCACCCAAGGGACGGTTTCAGAAAGAGATGCATACTTTGTGGTAGGGTAACATTGCTTGAAAAATGTATTCTGCAAGCCACCAGGGGTTGCATTCACATTTTCTAGTTTCTAACAATAGTAATACACTAGCGATGACTAATATTAATCATTAACCGCTCAGCCAATACATACATAAATCGGCGTAGACAGAAAGAGAGAGATGGAGAGAGAAAGAGAGAGAGAGAGAGAGAGAGAGAGAGAGAGAGAGAGAGAGAGAGAGAGAGAGAGAGAGAGAGATCACCGCATAGCTAATTACAGCAAATGTATAGCGTTCATCGAGTCTTCTGTTTCGATATCCAAACGTGATGTTGTCAACCATACAGTATTTGCGTGCATCGATCAAGGCCTGAGAACAGCAAATCAAGTGCTGTGTCTCTACATTCATTTCTAGGTGGCCACGGGGTCACAAATGGAACTGTTCTAGCAAGGTAGAGCCGTGTGAACTTGAATCCTGCAGGTAAATTGGGTGTATAGAGAATGTCGTGTTCTCAGGTGTATCTGGTGTAGCCTGATGAGATGTCATCGTGAAGAAAGGTGAAATATTCAAAAGAAGAGAATTCGGAGTGTCTGTAATTATTTCTTCTTCCATTCGTGAACCCGCCTGCGTCAGAACAAAAGTTGCTCCATTAAACGGCGTCTAGGTGTCCGAAGTTTGATTGCCTGGTGTCCAAACACTGGTGTAAGATTTATTGTCCTCTTTCTGTCTCACACAGATAGTAGCGGGCAAGTCGCCTTGAATAACCGTTGGAAATACCGCGCGTATAATGTTCTACGTAGTTTCATTAGTTTCATTACTTTATATATAGCCTATCCACAAATGCCCTTTCATTAAATGACACAAACTATCAGTAATATTAGTCTATAATGAAATTATAACATTTAACTGACTGTAAATTACACAAAGAACATGCCCTTTCAGTGGCCGGAGTGGATTCTGTGCATGCTATCGATACGATTGTGTAGAATAGAAAGGAATAGAGAAATCGACTACAAGCCATATATGTGACATTAGATTATGTGACAATGGATTATAGAAGCCTGTGTTTCAAGTCATGAAACTATCTTTTTGTTTTCTTTCACCTGATTTATCTGCATAGCGTATTTAGTTATGAATACACCCCCCTTTTTTCCCCTTCTTCTTTTGTCAAAATCGGCTTTTGCAGCTAGGCTCACAGCTCGTCAGACGATCGTCACTGATAGGGAGGTTTCAGCAGACTACTAAACGAGGCCTTATATGAACACAAAAGTCGCCATACAATCTAGCCAGATGATATGTTTCACAAATGTGCTGTGATGTTATTCCGTCTCAATGTGTTAATGACTCCTTCAATCTATGTCTTCTGGGTCTTCCCCTGCTTCTTGGTGTTCCCATTTTCAGGTTGTACATTCTTGCAGCTGGCGCCGTTTGTTTCATTCTCCTTAGATGGCCTAGCCATTTCATTCTTTGTTTCTCCATGAATATGACAATGGGTGTTGTTCCAGCTTTTCTTGTGATCATGTTTTTTTTCCCCTCGATCTCTTCTGGTTTAATTCATAGCCATTCTCAAACATCTCATCTCACAGATGGTTAGTTTTTCTTTCCCGTTCTTTTGTCAACGTCCAAGTCTGACACTAGTAACCTAAAGTAGATATAAATATTGTGTTTATGATTTGTCTTTTTGTCTCTTTTAGGATAGCAGGATGTTTTAAAATTAGGATAAGTCGGTACGTGACATTGTTGGCTTGTTGGAACCTCGTTTCTATATCTCTGTCTTTTGTGTGATTATATGTAAAGATATAAATATAATAATATACATCAAATAATATGATAAACATAAACACAAATCGTAACATATAATTTCCATATATGGTTACAGAGGCTAGCTCAGCCCTCTTACACGATTACTGGGTGGGCAAGGGGCACTCGAGGGCTCACCCCACCCCCCTCCCCCACAGAATGTTCAGGGTCGGGAGGAGGACATGATTAGAGGCTGAGGTTCGCTGCCCCATCATGTTGTTTTAATTTATTCAGCAGTAGCATATCCCCACCCCCCATTTTTACCCTAATTTATGAGGGGGTGGAGGAGGGTGGGAGGGGTGAAACACACACACACACTTTGTGTGCCTATAAGATGTGTAATGCGTGGGAAAGGCAGGGTTAGTGTGCCCCTTTGTTTTCTTGGTGGCGTCGAGCCTTGTCATGTTCTAAAACAACCACGTCACACTAGCAGTTTTTTGATACTATGTTGCCCTCAGGTAACCACCATGTCTTCTCTCTGCCTCTCTCACCCAGGGCGATGTGCTAGTGGTGACACTCAACTACAGACTGGGATGGCTGGGTTTTCTCAGGGGAGACCCCGACATCCTTCCTGGCAACCAAGCCTTCCATGACCAGATCCTGGCCTTGAGATGGGTCAAAGCAAACATTGCAGCTTTTGGTGGAGACCCCGATGACGTCACACTCTCTGGAGAGTCTGCGGGAGCTATCAGTGTCTCCATCTTGAGTCTCTCGCCGTTAGCAAGCCATCTAT
Organism: Candidula unifasciata; assembly: GCA_905116865.2. Classification (NCBI taxonomy): domain Eukaryota; kingdom Metazoa; phylum Mollusca; class Gastropoda; order Stylommatophora; family Geomitridae; genus Candidula; species Candidula unifasciata. Next base: position 40,995 of record CAJHNH020008495.1, read on the forward strand.
TCAGTAGAGTCAGGCAGTTTTTACAATATTTTAGTAACTTTACTTGTGTGTGTATATGTTTGTGTGTGTGTGTGTGTGTGTGTGTGTGTGTTAATGTATGTATATTTGCATGTATGCGTGAATGGATGGATGGGAGGGAGAGAGAGGAGGAGAGAAACGGAGAGGGGAAGATAGAGGGAGAGAGAAAGGGGGGAGGGGGAGAGAAAAAAATTCCTATAATTACTTTGACAACCAAAATGAAAACATGAAAACAGGAGGAAGCCTCAGTACCCGAGGACAGCTACTTAACACAAATATCTGAAGGAGATATTTATCTCTATTCAGTTGCTGATGTTGTTGTTGTTTTTGTAGTTGTTGTTAATGTTGTCATTGTTGTTGTTGCTGCTGCTGTTGTTGTTGTTAATGTTTTTGTAGTTGTTGTTGTTGTCGTCGTTGTTGTTGTTATTGTTGTTGTTGAGATATACCATTAAATTAATGCCATTTTCGTTTACAGGCAATCCTAATGAGTGGTACCGGGTTTTCATTCCCAGCCCCGCCACAAGAATCACGTGACTTACTGGAGATAGTTCAGAAAGTAGTTGGTTGTGATTGTGTCAACAATACACTGTCCTGTATCCAGCGGCGGCCTGCTGAGAAATTTGAAATGATCTTCTCTTACGCGTTAGCCTCTAAACTGCCATCATCAGGTGATGCCTTTCTACCCAATCCTATTCCAGTGCTGGTCAATGACGTGAAGTATCTCGATACTGTAGGTTTCTTCAACAGGGACTATCTTGTCAGTATTACAAAACATGACGGATACGTTCGAATCAATTCACAGTTTGGAAAACTCAATATTACCTCTCTAGAATCCAGCATTACTGGCATCTCTGAACTTGTGCAGTTACCTGAACATGTGGGGAAATCTCTGTTGCTGGAGTATTTGAAGTTGTATGAAGACTTGGAGAAAGCTGTCATCGCTCTCAACACGGATTACTTCTATCTCCAGCGTAGTCATTATTTTCTGAATGTGTTTGGAAAACGTCCAAATCAAGTTGCACAATCTGTGCAAACTAACATTTACTTCATGTCTTTTGACCCTGCTCCAAAGTTCTTTCCGAAACAGTATGCAGTTCACGCTGTGGATCTAGTCTATCTGTTTGATATTGTGCCCAAGCAGTTTTTGGAGGGCGCCTACTATTTGAAGATGGAAGGAGATTTATCCGAAGACGACAAGGTTTTCAAATCTGCGTTCATTGATCTGGTGGCAACTTTTCTAAAAACGGGGTAAGCTTTTTTTTTTTTAAATCCATCTTTTTTGTTTTAATTAAAATAATTACCTGGTTAAAAGCAGCTATTATTTCATTGTTTGATACAAATACAATACTTTGATACTGACTCCTCTTTCTCCCAAGTCTTCTCCTTCTTCCTTGTCCTTCTTCCGTCTCCTTCTCCTTCTTCCTTCTTCTTCCAACTCCTTCTTCCGTCTACTTCTTCCGTCTCCTCCTTCCTTCTCCTTATTCCTTCTCCTTCTTCCATCTCCTTATTCCTTCTACTTCTTCCTTCTCCTTCTTCCATCTCCTTTTTCCTTCTCCTTATTCCTTTTTCCGGCTCCTTAGTCCTTCTACTTCTTCCTTCTCCTTCTTCCGTCTCCTTCTTCCTTCTCCTTCTTCATTCTCATTCTTCCTTTTCATTCTTCCTTCTCCTTCTTCCTTCTCCTTTTTCCTTCTCCTTCTTTCTTTTCCTTCTTCTTCCTTGTTCTTCTTCCTCCTCCTTCTTCTGTCTCCTTCTTCCTTTTCCTTATTCCTTCTCCTTCTTCTTCTTCCTTCTCCTTTTTCCTTCTCCTTCTTCCGTCTCCTTCTTCCTCCTTCTTCTTCCTTATCCTTTTTTTCTTCTCCTTCTTTCTCCTTCTTCCTTCTCTTTCTTTATTCTCCTTCTCCTCGTTCTCATCCTGCTGGTCGAGAACTGACATTATGATGACTCTCTAATACTTTATTTAGTGGAACATTTCAATGACGGTTGGCTTTTTTTTTTTTAAATCTGTACGTGTCAACGCTTTGTTTTCTTCTTTGCTTTTGATGTGTACACATTTGTTCTCTGTCCCACCAAATGTTGTTGTAATGCACACTAAATAAAGTGCATCTGGTGTTTTTGGCCTCTTTGGCTTATGGTTTACAAACGTAAACTGTAAATCCTAAATAATTTGTTTGATTCAGCTTAAGGGTTCTAATTGTGGCTGATGATAACAATAATCCCACTGCCTCCCCAACAAGCATGATGTCAGAGTCCATTAATTAGGGCTACAAATAAGCCAGATCTATAAACAGAGCTGCATGCAGAATTCATGTGCTGGAAAAGGACTAATGTCCAGAAGTGGACGAACAACTAGAACTTTCCTCTGTAGTTTACAGCCAGTGAAAGCGAAGAAGAAAACGAAGAAGACTTGATACACTGGCATAACTGCCACATTTAAGAAACCACATTAAAAATAGTTAAGAAGTATTTTTTTCATGTCGAGGTTCACCATCATAGAGGTTAGTGAACGCGAGTCGTCATTCTGATGTACTAGGGTTCGATGTCTGCTACGGGCGGTTTACATAGACACTACAAAACTCCAGGGCTTTCACAGTCTACAAAACTGGAGGGCTTTCACTGTCTACAAAACTGGAGGGCTTTCACAGTCTACAAAACTGGAGGGCTTTCACTGTCTACAAAACTCACATGTTGGAAGGGATTGGGTCTTCTTAATACCTCTAAATGATTGAATTCTTGCGTTGGTTTCGATAGTGGTACCGACAGCCGACAGCTGCGTCCGTGGCTTGGACCTTGCGAGTCAGACTCGTAATTTCACCGTACTGCGATCAAAACCCACTGTTGGCTGCGTGGATTTTCATCCTAGTCAAAAGTGGTTTGGCTATCTCGTTAGAATGCAACAGGATCAAAGACCATCACAAGCACTACATCTCAGCAAGATCAAATACCATCGCAAGCACTACATATCAGTAGATAAGCTACAAGAGCAAGAGGACCGCCGCAGAAAACATGAATCGACAACATTAAAGACACTCTACGCCTTCGCGGGATGACAATAGCCAGTGGAAGCCAACGTGCACTGGATAGCAAATTATTCCTCCCCACGACGCTTAACGGTAAAAGTGGTTTATGATGATGAATGACCGGGCGTCGCAGGGCGATCCAGCCTATAATGGGTAACAGGATGTATGTCCTGAGGAAGTAAAGACGGCCGGCGTAATGCTGATCACATTACCCACCTTGTGCCGATTGGTCTGTAAAAATATGGGTGCTCTTCTGATTAGCCAGTTACGAATAAGGCGTGAAAAGGGATCTTTACTTTACTTTTTACTTCACCAACAGCCGACTGTTCAAGGCAATGGCAAACTACTGAACGTAACATGTGCCTAGAAAAACCGTAACAGCCAAACAATGTTGGGGTTGGTTCTGCAATCTCCTGTCAAGGATACGCAACTAACTTGACTGTGTCCACAATAAAAGCGCTTTCTGCCGCCCCCTCCCCCTTCCCCCCCATCCCTCCCCACCCCAAACAAGAGCAGTCCAACTTACAAAGCGGAAATCATTATTGAAGTAATAATGCACCAGTCTTCATCTGAGGCGATAGGTTGTCCCGGGCTGCTTGCAGGAGCCCAGCAGCGCACATGTCGTTGTTAAAGCCTGTGCTTTCTCAGTAGGGAACCAAGTAGTCCTGGTCGTCGACTAGGTAACTGAGAGGTGTGTGACTGAAGTATAGTCATCACCCTAGATACTTTTGCCAAGAACGCGATACCTACCGTCCTATCGTATATTACAGCAGCCCAGTGTTTGTGTGGACAGAGCAAAACCTGAATCTAAATCATTATGGTTGTAAGTGAATCCAAAACAGCATGTACTTACACCTAGTACACCCGATGACTCATCTTCAGGGAAACCTTGGAGACCTTGAGTTGACTACAGAAAGCCATTCGTCCCCTTCCAAACGTATCACCTAGTGAGCTTCGGTGTCAAGATTGTCTTGTGTCCACTATCTTTACTGGCGGAGCCCTGTCTGTTCATGCAGAAACTATATTCTAACATCTCATTATTTCTTACAAATCAAGAATCAGTTGTGGCAGAACTTCTATTTTCAAAATAGCGATGGGCGGATATGTTCTTTTTCGGTAGTTGTGATTTCTCCCAGATTGTTCTGTGGCCTTGTCATAGAATGCTTTTTTGTGCGCGTTTCTAAAGCATGACACAATTTTTGTTGGGGGTCGGCGAGAGCGGGCAGACTGTAACACAAAATAACTCTATCTTGTGAACTCCGATGATTGTTTCAATGGCAGACTACATATTGTATACTTGTGTTGGATTAGCTCACATTGTAAAAATATGTCTTTACTCTGTGAGAGAGAGATGAGAGGGAGGGAGATGGAGAGATAGTGTGAGAGAGTAGGAGAGAGATGAACAGTGTGTGACAGAAAGATAAAGTATGTGTGTGTGTGTTTTTATGTTTATGTGTGTGTTTTATGTATGTGTATGTGTTTTTATGAATGTGTGTGTATTTTTATGTTTGTATGTGTTTTTACGTATCTGTGTCTGTTTTTATGTATGTGTGTGTGTTTTTACGTATGTGTGTGCGCTGACGTGTGTGTGCTCAGAGGAGAGACAGTATGACGAAGAAGACAATAATTTCATCCAAAACACATCTAATTGTGTTTATTGTCAACAGACTGCAATGTTCCAAAACACCTCTAACTGTGTTCATTGTCAACAGACTGCAATGTTCCTAAACACATCTAACTGTGTTCATTGTCAACAGACTGCAATGTTCCTAAACACATCTAATTGTGTTTATTGTCAACAGACTACAATGTTCCAAAACACATCTAACTGTGTTCATTGTCAACAGACTGCAGTGTTCCTAAACACATCTAACTGTGTTTATTGTCAACAGACTGCAATGTTCCTAAACACATCTAACTGTGTTTACTGTCAAGAGACTGCAATGTTCCAAAACACATCTAACTGTGTTCACTGTCAACAGTCTGCAATGTTCCAAAACACATCTAATTGTGTTCACTGTCAACAGACTGCAATGTTCCAAAACACATCTGATTGTGTTCATTGTCAACAGACTGCAATGTTCCAAAACACCTCTAACTGTGTTCATTGTCAACAGACTGCAATGTTCCAAAACACATCTAATTGTGTTTATTGTCAACAGACTGCTCTGTTCCTAAACACATCTAATTGTGTTTATTGTCAACAGACTGCAATGTTCCTAAACACATCTAACTGTGTTTATTGTCAACAGACTGCAATGTTCCTAAACAAATCTAACTGTGTTCATTGTCAACAGACTACAATGTTCCAAAACACATCTAATTGTGTTCATTGTCAACAGACTGCAGTGTTCCTAAACACATCTAACTGTGTTCATTGTCAACAGACTACAATGTTCCAAAACACATCTAATTGTGTTCATTGTCAACAGACTGCAGTGTTCCTAAACACATCTAACTGTGTTCACTGTCAACAGACTGCAATGTTCCAAAACACCTCTAACTGTGTTCATTGTCAACAGACTGCAATGTTCCTAAACACATCTAATTGTGTTTATTGTCAACAGACTACAATGTTCCAAAACACATCTAACTGTGTTCATTGTCAACAGACTGCAGTGTTCCTAAACACATCTAACTGTGTTCACTGTCAACAGTCTGCAATGTTCCAAAACACATCTAATTGTGTTTATTGTCAACAGACTGCTCTGTTCCTAAACACATCTAATTGTGTTTATTGTCAACAGACTGCAATGTTCCTAAACACATCTAACTGTGTTTATTGTCAACAGACTGCAATGTTCCTAAACACATCTAACTGTGTTCATTGTCAACAGACTACAATGTTCCAAAACACATCTAATTGTGTTCATTGTCAACAGACTGCAGTGTTCCTAAACACATCTAACTGTGTTCACTGTCAACAGTCTGCAATGTTCCAAAACACATCTAATTGTGTTTATTGTCAACAGACTGCTCTGTTCCTAAACACATCTAATTGTGTTTATTGTCAACAGACTGCTCTGTTCCTAAACACATCTAATTGTGTTTATTGTCAACAGACTGCTCTGTTCCTAAACACATCTAATTGTGTTCGCTGTGAACAGACTGCAATGTTCCTAAACACATCTAATTGTGTTTATTGTCAACAGACTGCAATGTTCCTAAACACATCTAATTGTGTTCATTGTCAACAGACTGCAATGTTCCTAAACACATCTAATTGTGTTCATTGTCAACAGACTGCAATGTTCCTAAACACATCTAATTGTGTTTATTGTCAACAGTCTGCAATGTTCCAAAACACATCTAATTGTGTTTATTGTCAACAGACTGCAATGTTCCTAAACACCTCTAATTGTGTTCATTGTCAACAGACTGCTCTGTTCCTAAACATATTTAAATTGCAGTATTATTCTTTCTGTCTATCTCTGTATCATATGTGTTATCATAGCTATACCATTCACAACTATGTTAATTTGTTACGCTATTGTAGTTTTTGTTTGTGGTTGTTGTTATTTTTTGTGTGTTTTGTTTAATAGCTAACAATGATTGCCTTGCAATGGCTAATGAAAGTAGAATAATATACACAACAATGAGAAGGAGACAAACAAAGTTCTTTGGTCGTGTGATGAGAAAAGGAGCACTTGAAAATATCGTGACGACTGGAAAGATCAATGCAGAGGCAGAGCAAGAGAAACGATGATGGCTGGCCTATGATACTAACATTGATGAATATCATCAGTGAAACTGATCCAGAACACCAAAGACCGAGAGTTGTGGAGATGCATGAACGCCTACGCCAGCTGGCAGAGCACTTGATGAAGATGATGATGCTGCTGACGACTGTAGTTTCTAGATAAATTAATTATCTATGCAAGTAATAATTTTGTCCCATTATTCTGATCATTTTTTCATAACTTGTATTTTCAGAAACCCAAATGGCTACTTAAAGAAGGAGAAAAGCGTAATTTGGCCACCATATGATGATGCGAACAAGAATTACCTGAGCTTCTCACTGGATCCCTCAGTTCGTCAGAACTTGTATGGCGAGAGACGTATCATCTGGGATCAGCTGTTACCTCAGTGGAAGAAAGAATATGAGTCCCTGCAATCCAAACAGGATCTCTAGATGATGATGTAATGTCGCTTCAGACACTTTGTGTCGAAAACTTCAGTTTTATGCCAGGGTGCGTTTTATTTCGTATTCATTCATTATCACCACTATCAATTGTCAGTTCCGTTTTATTTCGTATTCATTCATTATCACCACTATCAATTGTCAGTTCCGTTTTATTTCGTATTCATTCATTATCACCACTATCAATTGTCAGTTCCGTTGTATTTCGTATTCATTCATTATCACCACTATCAATTGTCAGTTCCGTTTTATTTCGTATTCGTTCATTATCACCACTATCAATTGTCAGTTCCGTTTTATTTCGTATTCATTCATGATCACCACTATCAATTGTCAGTTCCGTTTTATTTCGTATTCATTCATTATCACCACTATCAATTGTCAGTTCCGTTGTATTTCGTATCCATTCATTATCACCACTATCAATTGTCAGTTCCGTTGTATTTCGTATTCATTCATTATCACCACTATCAATTGTCAGTTCCGTTGTATTTCGTATTCATTCATTATCACCACTATCAATTGTCAGTTCCGTTTTATTTCGTATTTATTCATTATTACCACTATCAATTGTCAGTTCCGTTGTATTTCGTATTCATTCATTATCACCACTATCAATTGTCAGTTCCGTTGTATTTCGTATTCATTCATTATCACCAATATCAATTGTCATTCCGTTGTATTTCGTATTTATTCATTATCACCACTATCAATTGTCAGTTTTGTTGTATTTCGTATTCATTCATTATCACCACTATCAATTGTCAGTTCCGTTGTATTTCGTATTCATTCATTATCACCACTATCAATTGTCAGTTCCGTTGTATTTCGTATTCATTCATTATCACCACTATCAATTGTCAGTTCCGTTTTATTTCGTATTCATTCATTATCACCACTATCAATTGTCAGTTCCGTTTTATTTCGTATTCATTCATTATCACCACTATCAATTGTCAGTTCCGTTGTATTTCGTATTCATTCATTATCACCACTATCAATTGTCAGTTCCGTTTTATTTCGTATTCATTCATTATCACCACTATCAATTGTCAGTTCCGTTTTATTTCGTATTCGTTCATTATCACCACTATCAATTGTCAGTTTCCGTTTTATTTCGTATTCATTCATGATCACCACTATCAATTGTCAGTTCCGTTTTATTTCGTATTCATTCATTATCACCACTATCAATTGTCAGTTCCGTTGTATTTCGTATCCATTCATTATCACCACTATCAATTGTCAGTTCCGTTGTATTTCGTATTCATTCATTATCACCACTATCAATTGTCAGTTCCGTTGTATTTCGTATTCATTCATTATCACCACTATCAATTGTCAGTTCCGTTTTATTTCGTATTCATTCATTATCACCACTATCAATTGTCAGTTCCGTTGTATTTCGTATTCATTCATTATCACCACTATCAATTGTCAGTTCCGTTGTATTTCGTATTCATTCATTATCACCACTATCAATTGTCAGTTCCGTTGTATTTCGTATTCATTCATTATCACCACTATCAATTGTCAGTTCCGTTTTATTTTGTATTCATTCATTATCACCACTATCAATTGTCAGTTCCGTTTTATTTCGTATTCATTCTTTATCACCACTATCAATTGTCAGTTCCGTTTTATTTCGTATTCATTCATGATCACCACTATCAATTGTCAGTTCCGTTGTATTTCGTATTCATTCATTATCACCAATATCAATTGTCATTCCGTTGTATTTCGTATTTATTCATTATCACCACTATCAATTGTCAGTTTTGTTGTATTTCGTATTCATTCATGATCACCACTATCAATTGTCAGTTCCGTTGTATTTCGTATTCATTCATTAGCACCACTATCAATTGTCAGTTCCGTTGTATTTCGTATTCATTCATTATCACCACTATCAATTGTCAGTTCCGTTTTATTTCGTATTCATTCATTATCACCACTATCAATTGTCAGTTCCGTTTTATTTCGTATTCATTCATTATCACCACTATCAATTGTCAGTTTCGTTGTATTTCGTATTCATTCATTATCACCACTATCAATTGTCAGTTCCGTTTTATTTCGTATTCATTCATTATCACCACTATCAATTGTCAGTTCCGTTGTATTTCGTATTCATTCATTATCACCACTATCAATTGTCAGTTCCGTTTTATTTCGTATTCATTCATTATCACCACTATCAATTGTCAGTTCCGTTTTATTTCGTATTCTTTCTTTATCACCACTATCAATTGTCAGTTCCGTTTTATTTCGTATTCATTCATGATCACCAATATCAATTGTCAGTTCCGTTTTATTTCGTATTCATTCATTATCACCACTATCAATTGTTAGTTCCGTTGTATTTCGTATCCATTCATTATCACCACTATCAATTGTCAGTTCCGTTGTATTTCGTATTCATTCATTATCACCACTATCAATTGTCAGTTCCGTTTTATTTCGTATTCATTCATTATCACCACTATCAATTGTCAGTTCCGTTTTATTTCGTATTCATTCATTATCACCACTATCAATTGTCAGTTCCGTTGTATTTCGTATTCATTCATTATCACCACTATCAATTGTCAGTTCCGTTTTATTTCGTATTCGTTCATTATCACCACTATCAATTGTCAGTTCCGTTTTATTTCGTATTCATTCATGATCACCACTATCAATTGTCAGTTCCGTTTTATTTCGTATTCATTCATTATCACCACTATCAATTGTCAGTTCCGTTGTATTTCGTATCCATTCATTATCACCACTATCAATTGTCAGTTCCGTTGTATTTCGTATTCATTCATTATCACCACTATCAATTGTCAGTTCCGTTGTATTTCGTATTCATTCATTATCACCACTATCAATTGTCAGTTCCGTTTTATTTCGTATTCATTCATTATCACCACTATCAATTGTCAGTTCCGTTGTATTTCGTATTCATTCATTATCACCACTATCAATTGTCAGTTCCGTTGTATTTCGTATTCATTCATTATCACCACTATCAATTGTCAGTTCCGTTTTATTTCGTATTCATTCATTATCACCACTATCAATTGTCAGTTCCGTTTTATTTCGTATTCATTCATGATCACCACTATCAATTGTCAGTTCCGTTGTATTTCGTATTCATTCATGATGACCACTATCAATTGTCAGTTCCGTTTTCAAGGTAGCCTGTAATGAGTGTCGAATATTGTGTCTTCTTAGTGCACACTTATTTGTAAGCTTCTGTTAGCACACTTCTTTATGTTGTCTCCAGCATGTAACAACATTACATGTCATCTCTTGGTGTTGTTCTCCAGCATGTAACAACCTTACATGTCATCTCTTGGTGTTGTTCCCCAGCATGTAACAACATTACATGTCATCTCTTGGTGTTGTTCCCCAGCATGTAACAACCTTACATGTCATCTCTTGGTGTTGTTCCCCAGCATGTAACAACATTACATGTCATCTCTTGGTGTTGTTCCCCAGCATGTAACAACCTTACATGTCATCTCTTGGTGTTGTTCTCCAGCATGTAACAACCTTACATGTCATCTCTTGGTGTTGTTCCCCAGCATGTAACAACATTACATGTCATCTCTTGGTGTTGTTCCCCAGCATGTAACAACATTACATGTCATCTCTTGGTGTTGTTACCCAGCATGTAACAACATTACATGTCATCTCTTGGTGTTGTTCCCCAGCATGTAACAACATTACATGTCATCTCTTGGTGTTGTTCCCCAGCATGTAACAACATTACATGTCATCTCTTGATGTTGTTCCCCAGCATGTAACTACATTACATGTCATCTCTTGGTGTTGTTCCCCAAAATGTAACGACCTTACATGTCATCTCTTGGTGTTGTTTCCCAGCATGTAACAACCTTACATGTCATCTCTTGGTGTTGTTCCCCAGCATGTAACAACCTTACATGTCATCTCTTGGTGTTGTTCCCCAGCATGTAACAACCTTACATGTCATCTCTTGGTGTTGTTCTCCAGCATGTAACAACCTTACATGTCATCTCTTGGTGTTGTTCCCCAGCATGTAACGACCTTACAGTCCATCTCTTGGTGTTGTTTCCCAGCATGTAACAACATTACATGTCATCTCTTGGTGTTGTTACCCAGCATGTAACAACATTACATGTCATCTCTTGGTGTTGTTCCCCAAAATGTAACGACCTTACATGTCATCTCTTGGTGTTGTTCCCCAGCATGTAACAACCTTACATGTCATCTCTTGGTGTTGTTCCCCAGCATGTAACAACATTACATGTCATCTCTTGGTGTTGTTCCCCAGCATGTAACAACCTTGCATGTCATCTCTTGGTGTTGTTCCCCAAAATGTAACAACCTTACATGTCATCTCTTGGTGTTGTTCCCCAGCATGTAACAACCTTACATGTCATCTCTTGGTGTTGTTCCCCAGCATGTAACAACCTTACATGTCATCTCTTGGTGTTGTTTCCCAGCATGTAACAACCTTACAGTCCATCTCTTGGTGTTGTTTCCCAGCATGTAACAACCTTACATGTCATCTCTTGGTGTTGTTCTCCAGCGTATCACAACCATCTTGTGGGTTGTTCCCTAGCATATAATGATCTTACAGTTCATCTCTTGAGTGTTGTATCTGTGTGTGTTGTGTCTTTGAGTACATGTCTATGAAAAGGGGAGAGAATTATTGTGCGAGTGTGGTGTCTGTGTGTATTGTTTCTATGGGTGTTGTGTCTGTGTGAGTGCTGTAAAGTGTGGATGTTGTGTCTGTGTATTGCTATTGTGTCCGTGGGTCTGTGATGACCTGTGAGTATGTAGTATGTCTATGAGTGGTGTGCCTGTGAGTGGTGTGTCTGAGAGAGCGTGTGTGTGTGTGTGTGTGTATCTTGTGACGGTGTGTCTTGTGTCAGTGAGTGTTGTGCTGTGTGTGTGTGACGGATGTTTCTATGTGTATGTGTTTTGTCTGTGCTGTGTTTTTAAACTATGCGCTTGTGTTAAGTCTGTGTGTATATATTGTACTTCTGTCTATTGGTTGTTCCTTTGTGTGTATGTTGTGTACGTATACCTGTGAATGTTGTATCGGCATATGTTGTCTGTTTGTGTGTCGTGTCTGTGGGTACATGTTTTGACTCTCTGTGTTTTTGTCTGTGTGTTGAGTTTGTGTGTGTGTTTTGTCTGTGACTGTGTGTGTGGTTGTTAATGTTTTTTTTAAATGTGTCATCAATTTGGGCGCCTCTGAGTGTGTATGTGTGTGTCTGCGATGTGTGAGTATTTTCGCCTGTATTTTTGAAGTTTTGTATTTGCCACCCATACCTACGCGGTTTTAATTTACATTTGTACAATGAATTTGAATTGAGACATATGAACATAATATGCTTGTGAGTACAGAAAATATACTCCGACATTTTTGCGGATGGGTTTATTAGAGAAGCATTTACTTGTGAATCGCATAATCTATTTGTTGCCATCCTCTGCAACAGATGTGAAATGGCATATATTGGGGAAACGGGTAGGATCGCAGATCGCTTCCGTGAACGTCTTACTGACATCCGTAATAAGGATCTCAAACCTGTCTCACTTCATTTCAACAGTTCTGACCACCAATGCCAAAACAAAATCTCACTCGCCGCTATTAAAACCTGCTCCGGTATTTAAATGCCAGGCGCTACTCATTAGAAAATCTTTTAATTCATAGTCCTGGAGGGATCAATATTTCACACCGCTTTATTTAATTTTATTTATATACTTGTTCATTTATGTTATTCAGATTTCTTCCTTTCTTTTTACATACGCCTTCATATTCATTTCGTTTCGTATAATACCCTTCATACTTTTCCCCTCATTACGTACTTTTTGGTTTCATGTTTACCTTTGTTTTTTATTAGCTCTGTTGTCTTGTCCGTTGAGTTTTCTAGTTACCGTTTGTGCTGTATTTAGTACTCTGTTGATAAAGACTGGTCGAAGCGTTCGGTTGTGCTTGTATGCATCTGTTCCATTCCCTCCGTTTCTAGTCACCGTTTGTGCTGTATTTAGTACTCCGTTGATAAAGACTGGTCGAAGCGTTCGGTTGTGCTTGCATGCATCTGTTCCATTCCCCCCGTTGAACTTTCTAGTCACAGTTGTGCTTGTATGCATCTGTTCCATTCCCCCCGTTTCTAGTCACAGTTGTGCTTGTATGCATCTGTTCCATTCCCCCCGTTTTTAGTCACAGTTGTGCTTGTTTGCATCTGTTCCATTCCCTCCGTTGCTAGTCACAGTTGTGCATGTATGCATCTGTTCCATTCCCCCCGTTTCTAGTCACAGTTGTGCTTGTATGCATCTGTTCCATTCCCCCCGTTTCTAGTCACAGTTGTGCTTGTATGCATCTGTTCCATTCCCCCCGTTTCTAGTCACAGTTGTGCATGTATGCATCTGTTCCATTCCCCCCGTTTCTAGTCACAGTTCTGTTATATTTAGCGTTTCTTGAAATTAGCTTCACTGCAGTCACCCCCAGTTTACGTTTCTGATAGTGAACAGTATAACATATCATTATGCCTTAGTTGTAATCTACGTTTCTAGGAGTCAACAGTAAAACATATCATTATGCCTTAGTTGTAATCTACGTTTCTAGGAGTCAACAGTAAAACATATCATTATGCCTTAGTTGTAATCTACGTTACTAGGAGTCAACAGTAAAACATATCATTAAGCCTTAGTTGTAATCTACGTTTCTAGGAGTCAACAGTAAAACATATCATTACGCCTTAGTTGTAATCTACGTTTCTAGGAGTCAACAGTAAAACATATCATTATGCCTTAGTTGTAATCTACGTTTCTAGGAGTCAACAGGAAAACATATCATTATGCCTTAGTTGTAATCTATGTTTCTAGGAGTCAACAGTAAAACATATCATTATGCCTTAGTTGTAATCTATGTTTCAGACAGTTGTGTCTGTGCCTTAGCCAACTGTGGTCTACGTTTCAGACAGTTGTGTCTGTGCCTTAGCCAGTTGTGGTCTATGTTTCAGACAGTTGTGTCTATGCCTTAGCCAGTTGTGGTCTACGTTTCAGACAGTTGTGTCTGGGCCTTAGCCAGTTGTGGTCTACGTTTCAGACATAATTCTCGTATTTATTTTGTGTCTACGTCTCAGACTGAGTTTGGTTAACGTTTCGGACTTAGATGTGGTCTTCATGTGGGACTAATTTATTTGTTTGTCAGCGTCACTATTTTAACCGTTGTAAAAGTCACGGTATTAATTTATATCTAAGAAAACTGATTGTTGTCCACGTCCCACGCTTTACTGTTGTCTACATCCGACAATTACGCATTGTCTACAACACAAACTGAATGGCGGGTCTCCACAAAATGTCTCCGTTGCCGTCTCACCACGTACACTGTTTTGTGGACACAGATGTAAACCATCTGTTATAATCTATCAGTAATCTTGATCTGTTATAGAAGTGATTAGCAAGACAATAGTTCAGCTGAGAGTATCTATGTCTGTGATATCTGTTTGTTGTGCAACTATTGTTGAGGATATTTTAAAAGTTGGATATCTGGAGACACCGAAGTCAGCTAATACTTATTTCATTGTTGTCACACGTGCACGAAAAGCATAGCAATGTTTTGACTAATAAAGATGCAGACAATGAGCTGTGCTATTGATTAAGAAGCATATTCTGGTGACATTTTGATGGCGCCCTTTCTACAGGAGAATATACCCTGGTATTTCCAGATGAGGCTGCCTTAAGTGGCTGAATGTAATGAGTAGGAAATCCCAGCAACCAGAAGGGTTTCCCCAGTGTGACTTGAAGGGTCAAGGACAGTTTACAAAGTAAGCTTGTAATTTCCAGTGAACGATTGGAGGAATAAACCCGTGGAATGAGGAGAGAGGACTGGAGGAAGAAACCCGTGGAATGGGGAGAGAGGATTGGAGCAAAAAACCCGTGGAATGGGGAGAGATGATTGGAGGAAGAAACTCGTGGGATGGGGAGAGAGGATTGGAGCAGGAAACCCGTGGGATGGGGAGAGAGGATTGGAGGAAGAAACCCGTGGGTGGGGAGAGAGGATTGGAGGAAGAAACCCGTTGGATGGGGAGGGAGGATTGGAGGAAGAAACCCGTGGGATGGGGAGGGAGGATTGGAGCAAGAAACCCGTGGGATGGGGAGAGAGGATTGGAGGAAGAAACCCGTGGGATGGGGAGGGAGGATTGGAGGCGAGGAAGTAATGATGATCAGTTGGTGTTTAAGAACGCAAGAGACAGGTCGAATTTAGTGAGAAAAGTGCCTGCCGTGAACCGGGATAGCTGACAGTGGAAGCAAGTCCCTGCAATATAAGGAAGATGGCTGGATCAAGAATGACCTTGCGCGGACGACGAACGACCGAGAAAGCTTGTGCTGTGCTTCAAAGACGAGATACCAGTATGGATGGAACGTCCAGGTAACTGACTGATTATCAGAGTTGTTGTCCTGAAGTGGTCTCAGTTCTGACAGATTCCTAGATACACGAGTGACGACCGAAGACAGCGACAAGACGACGCCATTACTGGAACAGCGATAAACAGTTTGCTTGTCAGTCTGAGTGGCGTCGCAATGTCAGTTTCCTACAAACCTAAGGCGTTGCAAGAGTGCAAACCAAAGTCGCTATTAGTCAAAGACAGAAATCAAGGAGACACACACCACAGTAAAGAGGCTGTCTAGGTTTGCCGTGTTGTACTGCCACCCAAATTGCGGCTTTTCATCGCAGGTTTCTCAGACTCTAAGGCCTAGAGAGGAGAGCAGTCAGTTGAATGTGAAGAGCTTTGGCAGTATGGTAGATATCTCACTCGATCACTGACACTAGTTATCACCAGATGTCGTTAACAATCATGATTTTAAAAAAAGAGGTCACCGTACAAATGATACGGACCTCTTACACTACATGACATATTCAAACCTGGAAAACAACCAAAATGGATGCTCCTTGTTTAATATAAAATGTGTCTGTTATGATCTTGTAATCGAACTAAAGGACAAAAATAGCCAAAATTATGATCTTACTTTAACGTAAACAGTTTCTGAATCGGAAAAAGAAAGGGAGGGGGGGGGGCGAAGTTCACTATGTTTTCTTGTCTCTTTACTTCCCCCTTACGTATCCTGCGAAATTGTAAACAAAGACTTGTACCCCTTTAAACGGGGCTGGATCCACTCCAGAGCAGTGGCGGCGGAATCGATGGGTTTAGATAACTTGAGCGCAGAAGAAAAGGTTTAGGGGTCCGATTTAGGCCACTTCCAATGCGGACCATCGTCAATAGAAGACAGATAAACAGGTCTCATATAAACTTGTTTCATAAAGACAGCTTTCTTATGAGCAGGTCATCAGGTTACTGATGGCAATTGTTTAAAAGTCATGAAAATTAAAAGTGTTAAACTGACAACGTGGAATGTGAGAACACTGGCTGAATTGGGAAAGACAGAAAATGTTATAAAAGAAATGGAATGTATGAAGATAAACATCCTAGAAATGAGTGAAATTAGATAGAAGGGTGCTTTAAAGATCAAAAAAGATAATTATACAATAATATACCCGGGAAGCGGCAAACATGAAAAGGGGGTGGGGATAGTTTTAAAAAAAAATAAAGAAACAGCAAAAGCAATTGTGGGTTACTGGAGTTTATGAGACAGGGTTAATATGGTTAAAATGAAAGGCAAACTAATAAATTTAAAGATAACACAAGTGTATGCCCCAACATCAGTTAGCACTGAAGAGGAAATCTGGCAATTGCCCAAACAAAATCACAAGAAATTAAAATAATGTTGGGAGATTTTAATGCAAAAGTTGGAAAACAGAGAACGGAAGATGTAGTTGGGAATAGGGTTTAGGTTCAAGATATAACAGAGGTGAAACTCTGGTTTAAAAAAATGATTAGAAACACCTGGTTTAAACAACATAGGAGACGAGTATGCACGTGAAAAAGTCCAGATAAGAAAACTTTCTATCAAATAGATTATACACTAATTAACGAAATGTTTAGAATGCACTAACAAATGTGAAGACAAGACCTAGTGCTGACTGTAACAGTGACTACGTCCTATTCTGTGGAAAATTAAAAATACGACTGAAGAGGGGAAAGAAAGAGACGAAAAGCTTTAAACTAAACAAAGATATTCTAAGAGAGGATAAAGACATTCAGTGGCGATATAGAGTGATTGTGAGAAACAGGCACAACGTAATACCAAAAATACAAACGATAAACGATCTGTGGGAAATGCTGAAAGAGTCTATCCATAAAACAAGCAAAGAGATTTGACCAGAAAGAAGACAAATAGCTAATCAGAAATGGATGACCGAAGAAATTTTAAAGTTAATGGGTGACAAAAAGCAGTGTATGAATGACAAAGAAGAATATGACAAGATAAATAAAGAAATAAGGCATAAATGTATGAAGGCAAAAGAAGAGTGGCTAAATGAGCAATGCAATAAAATTGAGCACAGTCCTGTTGAAGATACAAAAAGTGTGCATAAAGAAATTAACGATCTAACTGGAAGAAAGATACGAGTAAACACAGGATGTCTGAAATCTAAAGCAGAACAGATCTTAATGGAGGAAGATGATATAATAACTAGATGGAATGAATACATAAAAGAGTTATATGATGGAAAGAGAGCAGGATTACCCTCCCCCCCCCCCCTCTTCCCCTTCCCGTCCGTCTATACTAAAGGAAGAAATTAGCGATGCTAGTAAACATATAAAGAAAGGAAAGTCAACTGGGCCAGATAAATTTTCAGTAGAAGAATTAGAAGTACTGGGGAAATCTGGGCTAGAAATCTGAACTAAACTGTTGAATGACATTTATAACACTGGGTACATTCCAAGTGAAATGATGAAATCTGTATTTATTGCTTTACACAAAAGACCAGGAGCAATTGAGTGTGAAGAATTTCGTACAGTCAACTTAATAAATCATGTCACCAAATTACTACTTGGAATTTTAATGATAAGAACAAACATACAAAAAAGAAAGGAAATAAGTGAAGGGCAGTATGATTTATGGAAGCTAAAGGGACAAGTAATGCAATATATATATTACAAACACTGATAGTAAGATCAATGGACACACAAAAGGACTTATCTTTGTGCTTTATAGATTATACCAACGCATTTGACAAAGTTAAACATGAAGAGATGATAAAAATGTTGGAAGACATCAATGTAGACGGGCAAGATCTCAGAATAATTAAAAACATTTATTGGAACCAAGTAGTAGCAATTAAAGTGGGAAACAGATTGGGTACTTTTGAACAGATAAAGCGAAGAGTAAGACAACGATGTGTCTTATCCCCAGACTTTTTATTTCTATGTAGTGAAATAATTGTGTAGGAAATTCAAGAGAATGCAGGAGTAAGAGTTGGAGGATACAATATAAACAATTTGCATTATGCAGACGATACAGTTTTGATAGCTGAAAATGCAACGGATTTACAACAACTGCTGGATATTGTGGGGATGGAGAGTGCTAATAAAGGATTTTCATTAAATATTAAGAAAACGGAATTATTAGTTATATCAAAGAAGAAGATAATTCCACGTTGTGATATCTCAGTTGAACGAAAAAGACTAAACCAAGTCAGTAAATTCATATATCTGGGAACAATCATATCATCAGATAGAAAATGTGTGACAGAGATGGAAGCAGAATAGGTCAAGCGAAAGCTGCATTTCAAGAAATAAAAATATCTTCTGCAATAAGTCGCTCCCATTTAATGTAAAAAAGAACGTGCTAAAATGTTACATAGAACCTGCTCTGCTGTATGGCAGCGAATCTTGAAATGTCACTGAACAAATGAGGAAGAATTTGGAAGCAACAGAGATGTGGTTTCTGAGACGAATGTTACGAATATCTTGGACGGCCAGAGTAACTAACCACTAATGCTTGAGAGAAGCTAATGAAAGTAGATCTCTATATACAACAATAAGAAATAGACTAACACTGTTCTTTGGCCACATAATGAGAAGAGAGACATTGGAGAACATCGTGACAACTGGAAACATCAGTGGTAAAAGGGGTAGAGGCAGACCAAGAGAGATGAGGCTGGATGAGCTGAAACGATGGCATGGAGGGATATCAACAAGAGAGATGAGGCTGGATGAGCTCAAACGATGGCATGGAGGGATATCAACAAGAGAGATGAGGCTGGATGAGCTCAAACGATGGCATGGAGGGATATCAACAAGAGAGGCGATGCTGGATGAGCTCAAACGATGGCATGGAGGGATATCAACAAGAGAGATGATGCTGGATGAGCTCAAACGATGGCATGGAGGGATATCATCAAGAGAGCTGTTCCATGAAACCAGGGATCGTGATCTGTGGAGGCGCATGAGCGCCTACGCCAGTTGGCAGGACACATGTCGATGATGATGATGATGATATAATACCAACAAACACTTCTGCTTTGCTTTCGTTTTCGTATTCTGACCTCAGACCGTCTTGTGGCTTGCCTCAATGAATTGCATGTCATTTGCACGTGCTACATGTTTCCACAAAACTTGCTCTGCATACTATACTCTCGAGGCCAGGTTTCTCTGGTTGGCAGGCCTACAGAATGTGATCAGATGTTTGTGGTCCCATCTGACATGCACACCGTGGGAACTCTACAGACTTGATTCAATAGATGTGGTAGTGGAGTCTTGAATAACTTGTTCGTAAACGTAAAATGTTTGTACAACTTGTATGTTGCTCTCTGCTGACTATGCTGACGGGGTCTTGTCAATGTTTATTGTTGGTTTGTTCTCTCCACAATTACCGTATTTCCCCTTGATATGAGATTTGATCTGTAGAAGTGACTATGAATGAGTTTGGTGATTCTCCTTTGTTCCATTCTTTGCAAGTCCTAACTCATTTCCTGGTATGCCAGAATGGGTCAGGACCCACAGGAGAACGATCCAATTGTTTAGCTGGCAGGTCAGTTCTCTCTCCATGCTGTCTCCTGGATCCATTGGAACTGCCTGAAAGACTGACATGCGGTCACACAGGAAAGTAATTTTGCTGTATTTAATTTCCCTTCCCTCGAGAAGTTTTACTGCGGCAGTAATTGCTTCCGTTCTGCTCTGAAGTTTGTTGAATTTCCTGGAGGCGAATGACCTTAACACTGTGGTCCCATTTAAAAATATGATGACAGAACCAGCTACTGCCGGTTGTTACTGCTTGGTCCAATAATCCATCAGTGTATGTATTTGTCTGTTGTGTGCAAGTTGGGGACATGTTCAAGGGTCTTTGCTCTCAGGGCGTTGAGTGGAATCTTTCTCTTTTCAGCATTGGGCAGTTGTTTGTGTGTTTGCATTTGTCTGTCAGGGTAAGCATGTTTCTTCCCTCCGATGGCTCATTATTAGACATTGACAGCCAATGGTTTTGTACATGTTTTGAGAAGAAAATGACTGTAGGCTTTGGTAACAGCTGGCAAGACTGATGGAAAGGGAGCAAGAGGAAGGCAAAGGAATAAATACATGGAGGGCCTGGCCAAATAGATTAGGCAAGACAAAAACATTGAACTGATCCAGGATTCTGGTAATCATTTGAGTTGGCGAATCTTGACAGCATACACTTTTCGGAACGGCACATGATGATGGCTCAAACTCTGAAAGCCAGAAGTTGTCATCGGCTGTCACGAGACGATGGTGTCACGTGTCTATTATTAGGGATTCTCTAATCAACAAAGGCACTCTGAAGTGATTTAATGTTGATATGGCTGCTCGAGTTGGTCTAGAAGGTACTCCGCAGCTCTAACGGCCATCCAACATCACTTCAGGGATGAGGCAACTCAAATTATAGGCTCCACAGAACGACTAAATAGTTCTAGGCACAACTTGGCCAGACTTCCTCACTACTTGTTAGCCGCCAGACCAGATAGGATCACTATCATAGTCAATACCACAGTTTTAACAGAAATCTGAAAATATACCAAATGCTCACAAAACCTAACTAAAGAAAACAGTGAATTACCTTACACCAACACAGTAATAATTCACAATAACAATGTATGATGTTCTGAATTTCAACATAGGTAGGATATCACAGAATGGATAAAAAAGACAGCACAATATATGCAATAATCAGTGAAAACTACAGTTCAGTCACAAAAGTTACAGGTTTGACTCCAATACTGACTGAGTCATCATGGCGATGAAGAAGATATACAACAAAGACCCAAGCCCAAGAAAAGTCTGAATGTTTGTCTATAAGTCGTGGTCTGATTCTCATCTCAAGTGGGGAAGCAGAACAGATCCTTCTCGTCAGTCGGAGTCGATTACTGCCCAACAGTTCAGGCACACTGATGTTCCAAAACACTGTCTTCTACTGCTACCCCTGGTGTAGGCAGGCATAAAACTAAAGTTCTTCACTGAAGGCACACCGGCAGATGATGGATGTGTGGTGGCCAGGCCAGCTGCTAACATAGCTGCTGCATGCTGAAGTAGTCTATAGCTGACTTCCCAGGGTGTGACCCAACATGTCACTTCAGTTTCAGGAAATCTGGATGTTTACTATAGTACCTAGTGGGTCAGTGTACCTGGTGGGTGTGGCTCAGCACTGGTGGGTCAGTGTACCTGGTGGGTGTGGCTGAGCACTGGTGGGTAAGTGTACCTTGTAGGTCAGGGTACTTGGTAGGTCAGGATACCTTGTAGGTCAGGGTACCTAGTAGGTCAGGGTACCTTGTAGGTCAGGGTACTTGGTAGGTCAGGGTACCTTGTAAGTCAGGATACCTGGTAGGTCAGGGTACTTGGTAGGTCAGGGTACCTGGTAGGTCAGGGTACTTGGTAGGTCAGGGTACCTGGTAGGTCAGCGTACCGTGTAGGTCAGGGTACCTGGTAGGTCAGGGTACTTGGTAGGTCAGGGTACTTGGTAGGTCAGGGTACTTGGTAGGTCAGGGTACCTGGTTGATGTGGACAACACATCAACCTTCTGAAAGCATTTTATTTTGTTGTTGAAGAAACTGGTGAAAATCGTTATTAGTTTCCACAAAAACGCTAAAGAAGAAAACTAAAAGAAAACTGTTTTACAGAGACGTTCTGGGAATATAGTGGATCACAAATAAAACACAATATGTGTGTATCGTTAAGATAAAATATTAGAAGAAATCTAGATGTTCAACAGCAACACATAAAGAATGTAAAATGTTCTGCCACATCAAAACGTCAGTGGGACAAATAAAGCAATGTATGATTCTTAGACAATGCGGCCAATGAACACGACGATAAAAACGTGCAGTTAAGGGCACCTGGCCATGACAATATACACGAGATGTCTCTACCTACAACTGGTGAATACTTTATCCAAAGGGTCTCCAATGAGTGTGACATTCTGCAAAGACAGTTAGTCGCATATCCTTTACAAGATGTTGCAGAACCAACCCCAGCATTTATTCTGTAATGTACATTGTATATAAAGGTATGATGATAGTTTCTAGGAAAGTACCCGTTTACATGAAAAATATAATTGTATGATGATAGTTTCTAGGAAAGTACCCGTTTACATGAAAAATATAATTGGATGATGATAGTTTCTAGGAAAGTACCCGTTTACATTAAAAATATAATTGTCAACTAATTCATGACCAAACATGAGGTAACACTCTACCAGAACAATGTCTCGGCTGAGGGGCAGAGGAAGACAGACAATGTGTATGTGGATCTCTAAAATGTCTTGTCACAAAATATTTAGACAGTCATAACATAAAAACAAAGAAGTGCAAGAATCCTGACAGCAACTTTGTGCAGTTGACCATGAATATGACAACTACGACGAACAAGGAGGGCGAACATGTTATGTCACGTTATGACGTCACAGTACATTGAACATTATCACTCTTGCTCAGTTCTCCCGCCCCTCCCCCTCACCCCCTCCTGTTGTACACTTAATTTGTTGTACACTTTGTTGTAGTACACTGTAATGTCAAGAACCAAGTATTTAGGCCTAGGGTGCCTATTCAACATTCCGCTGGATATCTCCTTGATGGATGTGCTACAGTGCAGTCCTGCATTCTATAACTGGCACACTTGGCACCGACACAGCATCATGTAATACAGTTGCTATCTTTACAAGCCAACAATAACGCTTGTGACAGGCCACATAAACTTTATTGTGATTAAAGTTACACGTCACAAGATGATGATGATTATTCAATAAAACGTACGATAATAACTCCCTATTATCTACTCTGAGAATATAAAAGAATTACACTCTTTTCTCAATGGACTCCTGCCATTATAATAAATAAATAGACATTAAACTGTCTCCCGTGTAAGTACGGTTAATTAAATAAAACCTCACAAAGAGGGAACGTCTGCTTCGAACAAGGGAAATATCTTGACTGCCGAATCCTTTGTGTTCTGCAGGAGCCTTTGTGTTAATCGCCCAGCATTCAATTAGCTGGTATCCCAGGTAACAGACCCGACCGGTGGCCGCTGTGTGAACCTTTCACCTGCGCTGTGACCACTAGAAGAAACTAGAAGAAACTTTAACTCTTGGACTATAAGATTACAACACCTCCCCAGGGTAGCTCTACTGACTGTCTCCATGATAGTTTGGCTACGATGCCCTCCATCAGAATCTCAAAGACGGCATCGAACGCTTCTCCAGCTTCACTCTGAGAACCTGCAAACATGTCAGCGTCAGAAATTCGTTAATATTTGCCCATATAGTCCGTATAGCATTGAAGACATCTACTCTGTCCATGTATCTTCCCGTGTGTGAAGACATCTACTCTGTCCATGTATCTTCCCGTGTGTGAGGACATCTACTCTGTCCATGTATCTTCCCGTGTGTGAGGACATCTACTCTGTGAATGTATCTTCCCGTGTGTGAGGACATCTACTCTGTCCATGTATCTTCCCGTGTGTGAGGACATCTACTCTGTCCATGTATCTTCCCGTGTGTGAAGACATCTACTCTGTCCATGTATCTTCCCGTGTGTGAGGACATCTACTCTGTCCATGTATCTTCCCGTGTGTGAGGACATCTACTCTGTCCATGTATCTTCCCGTGTGTGAAGACATCTACTCTGTCCATGTATCTTCCCGTGTGTGAAGACATCTACTCTGTCCATGTATCTTCCCGTGTGTGAGGACATCTACTCTGTCCATGTAACTTCCCGTGTGTGAGGACATCTACTCTTTCCATGTATCTTCCCGTGTGTGAGGACATCTACTCTGTCCATGTATCTTCCCGTGTGAGGACATCTACTCTGTCCATGTATCTTCCCGTGTGTGAGGACATCAACTCTGTCCATGTAACTTCCCGTGTGTGAGGACATCAACTCTGTCCATGTAACTTCCCGTGTGTGAGGACATCTACTCTGTGAATGTATCTTCCCGTGTGAGGACATCTACTCTGTCCATGTATCTTCCCGTGTGAGGACATCTACTCTGTCCATGTATCTTCCCGTGTGAGGACATCTACTCTGTCCATGTATCTTCCCGTGTGAGAGGACATCTACTCTGTCCATGTATCTTCCCGTGTGTGAGGACATCAACTCTGTCCATGTATCTTCCCGTGTGAGAGGACATCTACTCTGTCCATGTATCTTCCCGTGTGTGAGGACATCTACTCTGTCCATGTATCTTCCCGTGTGAGAGGACATCTACTCTGTCCATGTATCTTCCCGTGTGTGAGGACATCTACTCTGTCCATGTATCTTCCCGTGTGTGAGGACATCTACTCTGTCCATGTATCTTCCCGTGTGAGAGGACATCTACTCTGTCCATGTATCTTCCCGTGTGAGAGGACATCTACTCTGTCCATGTATCTTCCCGTGTGAGGACATCTACTCTGTCCATGTATCTTCCCGTGTGAGAGGACATCTACTCTGTCCATGTATCTTCCCGTGTGTGAGGACATCAACTCTGTCCATGTATCTTCCCGTGTGTGAGGACATCTACTCTGTCCATGTATCTTCCCGTGTGCAGTGTCAAAATGCTAACGAGCTGGGCCGCACGTTCTTTACTTTCTACTCCCACATATCTTGTGTGTAGATCAAGGAGACAGAGGTTAAAGGTCACTTCAGAGTGCTGTCTACCCATTCAGACAGTAATGATCTATTTACGCTTCCGCACTATTCACTCGCTCTCAGAGGGCCCTCACAACATCTGGTTTGTCATATATCAGTTCACCACCAAGTGTTGCAGAACCGGCTAGTCTATCAGCATGCTCATTTTCCGACACACCTGCATGGCCTGGAGAGAATATCCAAAGGATGCTAACTACTCAGGACTTTTGAAGCGATGCTTGCCCCTCGGCACAGTGCATGCCTGTCTCCGCCTTTCTTAACGTGCTCTGTGAGTCAGTGACAAGAATGGCATGTGTGTACGGTCGATCCTCACGCCAGCGGAAGGCTGCAGCACTGACTGTCTCACCTCAATTCTCAAACTAGACGGTGTGACATCATATTGCAGGCTTTGTTGCACAAAGCGACGTCCATTCACCTTTGCCATGAACCCCTATGCACTTCGTCTACCCCTTAACACTGAGCCATCTGTATAGATAATCACATCACCTGGGCGGGAACTGTTGAGAATTATTTGTTGAACATCTGATTCTGCAGCACTAGCTGGCCAGTCCCTGCACTTACTACTCAAAGTGATAAGAACCCTATACAAGTCTGAAACGATTGTGTCTTCAGCTTGCGCCATCTAAGACCTTCCTCTTGCCAATCTGTGACCCTTAGCTCTACCTAGGGCTTCATCCAGGAGGTGCTTCTTGTCTGCAACTGTTCTGAGACATGATTGAGCCAATTGCAATAGTAGGCAGTGCAAGTATATATCGCATACATACTACCGGGATTTCTCTTGTAGATCCAAGAATTACCCCCATGTCTTCATTTCACCGCAAGTGCCTCCATGGGATACCTGATGGACAGGCTTTTATCGAAAATGATATCCAGTTTGCTTTCTGTTTTGATGTTTCTGTTAATAATTGTGAGGTTTGGAAAAGCCGCTTTTACAATTCTGTTGTCCAGAGAGCACCACAAAACCGCCGCCTTTTCTGAGTTCAAGACAGCACTCATTTCTGCACTCCAGTCAGTCGCTTTGTTACAGTTGCCTGTAGCTCTTGGGCTATCTGTTGCCTATTACTACCCTGCTTATATGCAAGAACATCATCAACAATTTCAATATCCTTCCAACACATGTTACTTCAAGTTCTGTAATCTTGCATGTTTACACATTAAAGAGCACCGGTGAAATTGCAGAACCCTGGGGTAGTCCCGGGGCGATATTACTTGTTTTTAATGTCAATGTAACCAGGCGAAGGGTTGCCAGACGTGAATGCAAGACAGCTGCTATTCAGTTCACAAGTCAGGAACAGTCCTTTTCAAAATATCAAGTTAATCCCACTAGGTTATAACTGAAGGATATAGTGCCCTTTATATTTCTAAATTGTACAGCCAGCGATTGGTGGCTGGTATATGATACATTTGTTGCTTCACATGTTACTTTTATGTTGCTCTCTTTACGTTAGAAGTCATCATCATGTAGCAGGTCCTTTGCAGAAAGTCACTCTCATCACAGTCTGCCTGTAAGAAACTCGGTCTCTCGCCGGTTCTCCCGCCTCATGCACTTTCATACTCAAGGAGTCACTTATATCCTGTGCCCATCTTCTTGTCGGTCGGCCTCTGCCCCACCTTCCTGGTACCCTGCCTTCTGCTATAATTTTTTCCAATCCGTCGTGGCGCTTAATATGACCAAAATATTTCAGCTTTCGAGAAAGGATGCTGTTTATTAGCCAATCTTCCTTGATGTTCAGATCTTTTAAGATGTCAATATTACGATTAGAAATAGAGTTCCTAATACTGGGAGCAGGAAGTGCGTCAGCAAAATATGGGCAGAAATGGAGGACGTTGTAATGTTGCTGACATTTTGGCAGATTCGATTTGATGTGCTGTGTTCATTTAGTCACTTTGCGGGCTTCTAGGACATCCTACAAGTAATCGCTGGTCAGAAGTGAACAGGACAATTAAAGACTGTAGGTCGGGAATAGATTTTCCCCTTCTTCTTGGCTAAAATGCTGACAAAATTACTGTGTTTTATGCGTACCACATTCATTCATTCAGTAGCATGTCCCTCGCGGAACCTCGCTGCCATAACAACCCTCCGGAAAACCTTCCTATCATGAGCAAGATGTCCTGCGTCTGATACACCCATCTGGAGATCATCTGCCACATCCTGCACCCATCTTCTCCTTGGCCTTCCTCTTCCTCTCTTCCCAGGCATATACCCCTCCATTATTGTTCTCTCTAGACCTCCATGACGTTTCAAGTGACCAAAATATTTCAATTTTCTTTGTTTTATTGTCTTTACTAGCCAACCCTCTTCAATATTCAGCTCTTGAAGTATGGATGCATTTGTTCTTTTCTTTACCCAAGATATTCTTAGAACCTGTCTGTAACATTTATATTCAAATGCATTTATGCGCTGTTCCGCTTGTTTAGTAAGTGTCCAGGTCTCACAGGCGTATGTTGCAATGGGAAAGATGCATGCTCTTAAAAATCTGACCTTTGTAATTCTATCTGTACAATTCCATAATTTATTCAGTTGTTTTAGTCTTTGAAGAGCAATTGATAGTCGCCGTTTAATTTCTTTCATTGTGTCACCATTGTTGGTAACCAGTGACCCAAGATATTCGAAATTTTCCACCACTTCCAATCTTTCCTCATTAACATATATTTCCTTCTCCATGGCAGTTTTGTTTGTATGCATTATCTTTGTTTTTGCTGTGTTAAGAAATAAGTTATGATTTTCACTATTTCTTTGGAGTGAGGTTAATAAGTTTTCTAAACCATTTTGTGATGTTGATAGTAATACTGTATCATCAGCATAACGAATTTCTGGTATTTCATGACCACCGATGTTTAGGGCATCATATTGTTCCTTGTTTATATCATCTCTTACATTTCTCATTATATTTTCGGCGTACAGGTTGAACAAATACGGTGACAGCACACATCCCTGACGGACTCCTTGCTTGATGCCAAACCAGTCTGATGTCTCTCCATCTATTCTGACTGCTGCTTGTTGGTCTTGATAGAGCATTTTAATGAGCTGCACTATATGTGATGGAAAGCCCATATTCCTCATGATTTCCCAAAGCTTCTGATGTTGTACACAGTCAAATGCTTTTGAATAATCCACAAAACGTACCACAGTTTCGGAAATTTGCTATCTTTTCGACAATTTCCGTTACCATAGAAACCGTTTAAAACTTGTTTCGGAAATGTCGGCTGGGGTTTCGGGATGGGTCCTAATCTCTCATGAAATTTTGCCATTGGTGTGATTTTCACCCACTCTAAATAGCAGAAAACGGCGGGAAGGAACCCGATTAACAGCGCATGTCTACGACAGCCGGACATTCTCTGTTTTTCTGTTAGTCTATCAGTTTGATTGAAAATAGCGGTAAATTCGAGGTTGGCTTTAGGCTTAAACATTACCAGTTGTGGTAATGCTAGTTACAATTGAATTCTCCGTCCAATTTTACATTTGCATATTAAATTTTTTTCCCCGACTCTGGCTGTTTAGATTTACAGTGACATTTTTTAGGCAATCACATGCGGCTGAGTGAAGTGAGCTGAGTCTCACTGCCTGCCATCTTGTCCAATGACAGTCCAATGTCAACAAAGCCGATACAGAACTGCGCAGTAGGTTGCGCAGTAAAAAACTTCTTGTTTCTGGGTCACAAGTTTTAGCGGCTGTTTTTTACATCTCATCTCCACAAAAACCTACATATCTCAGCTCAGAAATGACATACAAGCCTAAATGAGGTACCATTGGAAAGAGATTGTTTACAGCTATCTAACTGTGCTGGTTTTATTGGTGTAGAGGGCATGTTAGTCTAGTAGTCAGTGTATGTTTGTCTGTGCGTGTGTTAGTCTAGTAGTCAGTGTATGTTTGTCTGTGCGTGTGTTAGTCTAGTAGTCAGTGTATGTTTGTCTGTGCGTGTGTTAGTCTAGTAGTCAGTGTATGTTTGTCTGTGCGTGTTGTTCTACTTGAAATTCCCTATCATCATTGTCCTGAGTTTAAATATATGGGGGGAGAATGCATCGACTGTGTCGTTGATACATTTATAGATGCTCAATTGGAGATACTTTAGCTATGTTTGATCCAGTTAATTGTTTTAGCAACTCTCTTGTTCGTACATCAGGTGTCGCGTTTTGTTAGCGGTTATGTTTGTACACAGCTGTCTGTCTGGTGTCTTTTTATTTCTGACATAGATGTTCCTTCAGGCTAACGTCTCCTCCGTTGTTAGTGATCTGCTTCTCCTCTGCTTGAACTTTGCTGTTATCGGGGCATTGGCCCGTTTTCCCTTTATTATATCTTGCACCACGAATGTGAAATTGCCACGTTGGGTATGCATAGTTTCCGTTGTAAGCTAGTACCTGCCAAGACATCATCATTACGCCTCTATCTGTCCATGATGTTAGTAACTGCCGAGACATCATCATTACGTCTCTATCTGTCCATGATGTTAGTACCTGTTGAGACATCATCATTACGTCTCTATCTGTCCATGATGTTAGTAACTGCCGAGACATCATCATTACGTCTCTATCTGTCCATGATGTTAGTAGCTGCCGAGACATCATCATTACGTCTCTATCTGTCCATGATGCTAGTAACTGCCGACACATCATCATTACGCCTCTATCTGTCCATGATGTTAGTAACTGCCGAGACATCATCATTACGCCTCTATCTGTCCATGATGTTAGTAACTGCCGAGACATCATCATTACGCCTCTATCTGTCCATGATGTTAGGAGCTGCCGAGACATCATCATTACGCCTCTATCTGTCCATGATGTTAGTAACTGCCGACACATCATCATTACGCCTCTATCTGTCTATGATGTTAGTAACAGCCGAGACATCATCATTACGCCTCTATCTGTCCATGATGTTAGGAGCTGCCGAGACATCATTATTACGTCTCTATCTGTCCATGATGTTAGTAACAGCCGAAACATCATCATTACGCCTCTATCTGTCCATGATGTTAGTAGCTGCCGAGACATCATCCTTACGTCTCTATCTGTCCATGATGTTAGTAACTGCCGAGACATCATCATTACGTCTCTATCTGTCCATGATGTTAGTAGCTGCCGAGACATCATCATTACGCCTCTATCTGTCCATGATGTTAGTAACTGCCGAAACATCATCATTACGTCTCTGTCTGTCCAGGATGTTAGTACCTGCCGAGACATCATCATTACGTCTCTATCTGTACATGATGTAAGTACCTGCCGAGACATCATCATTACACCTCTATCTGTTCATGATGCTGGTAACTGCCGAGACATCATCTTTACGTCTCTATCTGTCCATGAAGCTATTATCATTTCTCTACAAAATTACAATTCTGCAGCTCATACACAAGTTCTTAGAAACCCACCTTTTGCCTGCATGTTACCTACACCTGCAAACATCAACATTCACCATACCAACTGTCGTGAGTTTTTATCACTAGGAAATGGCCAAGGCATCATGCGATGAGCTGCAAAATTGGCTAGGAAGCAGCGTTGACCACATCCTTGTCAGAAAAGTTGTTTTTGAGAAAGGAAAAGGCTGTTCCAAACGAAAGGTAATGTCCAATGTTTCAGTTTAGGAAAAGTAAATTTATTTTCATTATGACAGATTTAGAGGCAAGAGATTTTATCCTATCTGACAGTCTCTACAGAACGGCTATCTACCTGTCGTCAGCATAGCGCAAAGTACTAACTCTAAAGCTTCAGTGACGATCGCATGAAACAACATCATGAAAAGATACAAAACAGAACGAAAAGTAGACCAGCCAGCTTCACAATAGAAGAAACACCAACGAGTCCAAGGTACAGGTGACATCCTCAACATGCGCACGATGGCGGCCAAATGTTGGAAGGGAGTCGGATGCTAGGATGGAAGCTAGAGGAAACAATTCAATGAAGTCCTGCAGTTCCGACAGAGGCATATCGCTGACACCCAGGCAGTTATCGATTCTCTCCCCTTTCCCCCGTAGAGCTCGGTGAGTGTACCGGTGTATGCATGCGGCATCCGATGAACGAGATAGCTCATGAAAAGGCAAGCATAGCTAGGTCCCATCTTGGTGCCCATGGGATGACGCTGATCTAGTGGAACTAGTTGAGAGTGAGCACTAGCTCAGCCAGACGTTTCAACGGGTCAATGGCCATGGTAGGACTGACTCTGCCATGTAGAAAAAAACAAAAACCGCAAACACTAGAGACTTTTAGAAGAAAAACAAAAACACTAATACACATTTTCGTCCTTTTCAGGACGAAATTTTTTGTTATTTGAAGCCCCACCCTGGCTTTTGCCAGGGGCCGCAATATAGGCAGGCCATTAATATGGCCAATTGTCTGAACGCGGTTTCTGGGACCTCTCCACGGCGATCCTCATCCGCATGGTGGCACTTTGTGTCATCGGGTGTTTGTCGCTTGTGTGATGTCCTAGTGGGGTAGAAAGTCAGTCAGTCAGTCAACCGACACATCAGTAAAACAAACCTACGACTTTCAGAGGGCGAGGCAAACGGCTTGAGTCCTTCGCCATGGAGACCGCCTCGGTCCTTGGATGCGTGAACTGGCTGCCCATGTGTGCACTCTGTAGGGAGCGAGTATTAATGAGACAAAACAGTTATACACTAGTGCAGGATGTCTCCTCCAAGATTACAGTGCGCAGGATTAACACCTCAGGGATGAAGAAGAATGTAGCCAGCTGGCACACAAGACACACACCCTACATGAACACCAACCGATAGGAAACGAGCCAGACGGCACAGAGGAGACCGACACAATCCTTATCAGGACTAGTCTTTCTCGGGGTTATACCGGCAAGAGATTCACAGGAAACACGCAAATGGCGGATACAGCGCAGGACCAGTCATCATGACCCCTTGCCACACGGAGAAACAATGTGGAAGAAAACAGATTTTCACGCAAAACCGACAAGGAAGTTGGCAGATCGCATTCCCTGATTACAAGCATGACATTTTATGCTGAACAGACTCAATCGATAAAGAAAACAAGTGCATGTGAAGGGTACTGAAAGCAGCTGACTAACAAACAGAGCTAAATATCCGCATGGCATGTCATAAAAGGGGAGGGGGGGGGGGGGGGGAGAGAACTAGATTTTGTAGAGGTAAATTCAGTTGTAGGGACAGATATGAAGAAACCGAGAAAACAGCATGGAAGAATATCTAGTTCAGAAATGATTGACACTACACGTGCAAGAAGACATAAATGATTGACACTACACGTGCAAGAAGACATAAATGAATTACACTACACGTCAAAGAAGACAGGCACAACGAAACAACGCCAAACACCATGGACTTCAACAGCATGGACTTCAACAGCATGGACTTCAACAGCATGGACTTCAACAGCATGGACTTCAACAGCATGGTTGATGTGAATACGCTTGGTCCCTCAACTTCTCATTTTTTTTTAAAGAAAAATAAAGTAAAGCAAAGTACCCTTTCACGCGCATGGCTCATCGGGCTAGACTCAAAGCTTTAAGTACCAAAGGGTGGTGTAGTCAACATCGTGCCGGTCGCCTTTACTTCCCAGGGCTTTACCTAACATCCATTTAAGGCTGGGTCAACATGGGAGCAAAGGTCAAGTTTGAAAAAGTTTGAATGTACTAGCCTTGGACGTAACTACGACGGCTCCCATTTTGACAATTACCTAGCAAATAAATGAGTGTGTGTGATTGTTTCATACATTGTTGTTTGCAGCTGTGCCTAGCGGCGAGAAGACTGAGCATTGATCAGTGTGATCTGGTGGGCAAACGAGTGCTCATGAGATTGGATTTGGACATGCCGTTGATAGGTGGATGTATCAGCTCCACGGAGAAAATTGAAGCAGCAATACCTAATATACAGCTGGCGTTACTTTCTGGTGAGGATCCGTGTGTTGTTACATGATTGTAAAGTTAGGCAGGTGAGTATGCGTGTGTGGTTATATGATTGTAAAGTTAGGCAGGTGAGTATACGTGTGTGGTTATATGTTTGTAAAGTTAGGCAGGTGAGGATACGTGTGTGGTTACATGATTGTAAAGTTAGGCAGGTGAGGATCCGTGTGTGGTTACATGATTGTAAAGTTGGGCAGGTGAGGATCCGTGTTTGGTTACATGATTGTAAAGTTAGGCAGGTGAGTATACGTGTGTGGTTACATGATTGTAAAGTTAGGCAGGTTAGGATCCGTGTGTGGTTACATGATTGTAAAGTTAGGCAGGTGAGTGTACGTGTGTGGTTACATGATTGTAAAGTTAGGCAGGTGAGGATCCGTGTGTGGTTACATGATTGTAAAGTTAGGCAGGTGAGTATACGTGTGTGGTTACATGATTGTAAAGTCAGGCAGGTGAGTATACGCGTGTGGTTCATGATTGTGCAGTCAGGCAGGTGAGGATACGCGTGTGGTTCATGATTGTGCAGTCAGGCAGGTGAGGATACGCGTGTGGTTACATGATTGTTCAGTCAGGCAGGTGAACCTTCACAAACGAAGCCTTCGGATGCGAAGAGGCGGTGACGCGCTCAGCCCACCCTCTACACTTTCTAGAGGAAGAGCGTAGGGCTCAAAGGACATAGGTCTTGTTTTAGTGTTTAATTATAATGTTTGGCATTCAGATCTATTGCGGTTTATTACTGCAAATAACAACCGCTTCTTGTTACCACTGTGTTTGACCTTCTCTTTCCAGTTGATAAATTGAAGTGTTGATAGGTCTGTCTATATATTATTTCTTCACAATACTTTCATGGTCGGCCTCGTTGTCTGCTCCCATTCAATTTTTTTCTAAATCCTTTTTTAAGTATTTTTAAATGCTTTTCATATTGTTTAACAACATTATTTTTTTATTTATTTGCCGATTCAGCACATTATTATTACACACTTAAACACTGTTGCACTCCTTTGCGCCTCCCAGAGAAGTCCCAACCAATGTTGTTGTTTTTCTATCGGCCTCTTTATAGTTGGACATTCCATGTGAACACACGAATGACATACGGGAAAAAGCTAAATGAATCTAGATATTTTAGTATCCCAAAACAGTTTAGGAAATATATATTGATGAAGCAAATGTCAAATAACCAGCACACTGGTCTGTAATGCTGGTTCTAATATCATCATCATTATCATCGTCATCATTATCATCATCATCATGTAGCAAGTCCTGTACAGAACCTCGTTCTCATCACAGCCTGCATGAAAGAAACTAGGTCTCTCGCCGGCTTTCCGGCCTCTTGCAGTCTCCTTGTATATAACGAACATATACAGACAGACAAACTATTGGTGTTTCTGGTTATGTTACACGTAATGCTCGGGATGTGTCCACTGTTGGGAAACCCTTTAGTAAGATCGTTGCACCAAAAGGGGTCGGGGAATCCCATTGGCCATTGAACACAGAGCACTTTTTTGGCAGGGAATCTCAGTGACAATGATACAGCCACAAGGTTCTTTGTTTTGTCTGTTTACTGAAGGCCAACTTTGAAGGTACGGTAGCAATAGGCAGTAGACGCTTGCAGTCGACGCTTGCAGTAGACGCTTGCAGTCAGGAATGGGATATAGTTAAAAAAAAAAGACAAAAGGGACATCACAGGACGTACATTTGAAGATCAATTGTAGTCAATTTTAATTGTGAAAATGGACGTTAGATTGATTCAGAGACACGCACACCTCTATACGCACACCTCTATACGCACATATCTATACGCACATCTCTATACGCACATATCTATACGCACATCTCTATACACACATCTCTATACGCACATCTCTACATATTTCTGCAAGTGGGTAAATACCTCAAAAAAGCTGAAACAATGAACATCTCTGACAATTTATTGCCCGACATATTTCGCGATATCTCTTTGGGTACCTGCTACAGTAAAAGCACAGTAACAATTAAACAAAAATGAAGCAAACCCAAAAATCCTCTACAGCTGAAATACAAAACACAAAAAGGAACTGCCTGTTTTACTAGGACCATCGCAGGTTCACAATCATGTCTTTTTTGGTTACACAAATGAGTACTAACGTAATTAACTATGAGTGCTTCAAAATATCTTAGGACTCTGCCATTGGTCAACACATACCAACTTTTAATTATTTAGATTTAAATCTACAAAGTTTTACATTATATGGTTGTTGTTGTTAATTATTTAATGAAGGCTTGTACACTTTGACAGGTGCTAGAAGTGTAGTACTAATAAGTCATCTGGGAAAGCCCGGAGGTCGGATAGACAAGTGCTTGTCTCTGAGACCTGTGGCCGATGTGTTGGAGAAGAGATTGGGCATACCAGTCACATTCCTGGACGACTGTGTCGGCGATCGTGTAGAAAATAAGTGCATTAACGCCACCTGTGGAAGTGTCTTACTCCTGGAGAACCTTCGGTACTTTGGCAAGTCTTTCTGTTACTGATTTTATCTGTCAAAATGTAGAATTTAGCAGAGGTCTCTTTCAGGTGTCAGATTTCGTCCCACTCAACACGCGACGGGCTTAGCAAGCCGGCAGTGGTGTAACTGATTTCTAATGTTTCTAATATTGAA
The DNA here is from genome assembly GCA_905116865.2 of Candidula unifasciata. Lineage (NCBI taxonomy): Eukaryota > Metazoa > Mollusca > Gastropoda > Stylommatophora > Geomitridae > Candidula > Candidula unifasciata. Next base: position 76,711 of record CAJHNH020008495.1, read on the forward strand.
TACACGTAAGACACTTTTTACAGCAGAACTTCTGAGAAGAAGGCGAGAGGAAGACCAAAAAAGATGTCGATCAATGATGTAGTAGAAATTTGCAAAAAGGTGAACAAATCCATCACCCATGCCACCCGAAAAGCACAAGACAAATACAGAAAACCACGACACTTGGCTACAACCTGGTATCAGTAAGACGACAAAACCCCGACACTGGGCCACAACCTGGTATCAGTAAGACGACAAAACCCCGACACTGGGCCACAACCTGGTATCAGTAAGACGACAAAACCCCGACACTGGACTACAACCTGGTATCAGTAAGACGACAAAACCCCGACACTGGGCCACAACCTGGTATCAGTAAGACGACAAAACCCCGACACTGGGCCACAACCTGGTATCAGTAAGACGACAAAACCACGACACTGGGCTACAACCTGGTATCAGTAAGACGACAAAACCACGACACATTTTTGGATTGGGTGGTCGTGTGGATGCTGATTAAAAACCAATACCTTCAGATCTGAAGTCTAGTTATCCCATTCCCTGATGTGTCGATTGTTGGCACCTTTCCGTCTTTACAGACGATAGTTTTATAAAGAGCTATAGAGAGGCAGAGAAATCGCTACCCATGGTCAGGGTGAGTGTCACTGGCAATGCTCTCTTTTTTCTCTGTTTAAAGCTATTCAAAATGAGGTGATGGAATGTATGCACCATTTGTTCCTGTACTCCGAGCACAATGCCTTAACTCAATAGTAAAGATACCATGAAAACATTTGTAGACAAGCATGCTGCATCAGCTGCCGGATTAGAAGAGCAGTGTCGTGTTAGTCCGCCTGTCTGAGCTTCTTCCTAGACCAGCTGCCTGTATCCGCCTGTCTGAGCTTCCTCCTAGACCAGCTGTCTGTGTACGCCTGTCTGAGCTACCCCCTAGACCAGCTGTCTGTGTCCGCCTGTCTGAGCTACCTCCTAGACCAGCTGTCTGTGTCCGCCTGTCTGAGCTTCCTCCTAGACCAGCTGTCTGTGTCCGCCTGTCTGAGCTACCTACTAGACAAGCTGTCTGTCTGAGCTACCTCCTAGACCAGCTGTCTGTGTCCGCCTGTCTGAGCTACCTCCTAGACCAGCTGTCTTTGTCCGCCTGTCTGAGCTACCTCCTAGACCAGCTGTCTGTCTGAGCTACATCCTAGACCAGCTGTCTGTCTGAGCTACATCCTAGACCAGCTGCCTGTCTGAGCTACCTTCTAGACCAGCTGCCTGTCTGAGCTACCTCCTAGACCAGCTGCCTGTCTGAGCTACCTCCTAGACCAGCGGTCTGTCTGAGCTACCTCCTAGACCAGCTGTCTGTCTGAGATACCTCCTAGACCAGCTGCCTGTCTGAGCTACCTCCTAGACCAGCTGCCTGTCTGAGCTACCTCCTAGACCAGCTGCCTGTCTGAGCTACCTCCTAGACCAGCTGCCTGTCTGAGCTACCTCCTAGACCAGCTGCCTGTCTGAGCTACCTCCTAGACCAGCTGTCTTTGTCCGCCTGTCTGAGCTACCTCCTAGACCAGCTGTCTGTCTGAGCTACCTCCTAGACCAGCTGTCTGTCTAGCTACCTCCTAGACCAGCTGTCTGTCTGAGCTACCTCCTAGACCAGCTGTCTGTCTGAGCTACCTCCTAGACCAGCTGTCTGTCTGAGCTACCTCCTAGACCAGCTGCCTGTGTCCGCCTGTCTGAGCTACCTCCTAGACCAGCTGCCTGTGTCCGCCTGTCTGAGCTACCTCCTAGACCAGCTGTCTGTGTCCGCCTGTCTGAGCTACCTCCTAGACCAGCTGTCTGTGTCCGCCTGTCTGAGCTACCTCCTAGACCAGCTGCCTGTGTCCGCCTGTCTGAACTACCTCCAAGACCAGCTGTCTGTGTCCGCCTGTCTGAGCTACCTCCTAGACCAGCTGTCTGTGTCCGCCTGTCTGAGCTACCTCTTAGACCACCTGTGTGTGTCCGCCTGTCTGAGCTACCTCCTAGACCAGCTGTCTGTGTCCGCCTGTCTGAGCTACCTCCTAGACCAGCTGTCTATGTCCGCCTGTCTGAGCTACCTCATAGACCAGCTGTCTGTCTGAGCTACCTCCTAGACCAGCTGTCTGTCTGAGCTACCTCCTAGACCAGCTGTCTGTCTAAGCTACCTCCTAGACCAGCTGTCTGTCTGAGCTACCTCCTAGACCAGCTGCCTGTGTCCGCCTGTCTGGGCTACCTCCTAGACCAGCTGACTGTCTGAGCTACCTTCTAGACCAGCTGCCTGTGTCCGCCTGTCTGAGCTTCTTCCCAGACCAGCTGCCTGTGTCCGCCTGTCTGAGCTTCCTCCTAGACCAGCTGCCTGTCTGAGCTACCTCCTAGACCAGCTGCCTGTCTGAACTTCCTCCTAGTCCAGCTGTCTGTGTCCGCCTGTCTGAGCTTTCGCCTAGACCAGCTGCCTGTCTGAGCTACCTTCTTGTCAAGCTGTCTGTGTCCGCCTGTCTGGGCTACCTCCTAGACCAGCTGCCTGTCTGAGCTACCTCCTAGACCAGCAGCCTGTCTAAGCTTCCTCCTAGACCAGCTGCCTGTCTGAGCTTCCTCCTAGACCAGCAGCCTGTCTGAGCTTCCTACTAGACCATCTGCCTGTCTGAGCTTCCTCCTAGACCAGCTGCCTTTCTGAGCTTCCTCCTAGACCAGCTCATTGTCTGGGCTACCTCCTAGACCAGCTGCCTGTCTAAGCTTCCTACTAGACCAGCTGCCTGTCTGAGCTTCCTCCTAGACCAGCTGCCTGAGCTTCCTCCTAGACCAGCTGATTGTCTAAGCTACCTCCTAGACCAGCTGTCTGTCTGAGCTACCTCCTAGACCAGCTGCCTGTCTGAGCTACCTTCTAGACTAGCTGCCTGTGTCCGCCTGTCCGAGCTTCCTCCTAGACCAGCTGTCTGTGTTCGCCTGTCTGAGCTACCTCTTAGACCAGCCGCCTTTCTGAGCTTCCTACTAGACCAGCTGCCTGTGTTCGCCTGTCTGAGCTACCTCCTAGACCAACCGCCTGTCTGAGCTACCTACTACACCAGCTGCCTGTGTCCGCCTGTCTGAGCTACATCCTAGACCAGCTGTCTGTGTCCGCCTGTCTGAGCTACCTCCTAGACCAGCTGTCTGTGTCCACCTGTCTGAGCTACATCCTAGACCAGCTGCCTGTCTGAGCTACCTCCTAGACCAGCTGCCTGCCTGAGCTACCTCCTAGACCAGCTGCCTGTCTGAGCTAACTCCTAGACCTGCTACCTGTCTGAGCTACCTCCTAGACCAGCTACCTGTCTGAGCTACCTCCTAGATTAGCTGCCTGTGTCCGTCTGTCTGAGCTACCTCCTAGACTAGCTGCCTGTGTCCGCTAACTCCTAGACCTGCTACCTGTCTGAGCTAACTCCTAGACCAGCTACCTGTCTGAGCTACCTCCTAGACCAGCTGCCTGTGTCCGTCTGTCTGAGCTACCTCCTAGACTAGCTGCCTGTGTCCGTCTGTCTGAGCTACCTCCTAGACTAGCTGCCTGTGTCCGTCTGTCTGAGCTACCTCCTAGACTAGCTGCCTGTGTCCGCCTGTATTAGCTACCTCCTAGACCAGCTACCTGTCTGAGCTACCTCCTAGACCAGCTACCTGTCTGAGCTACCTACTAGACCAGCTGCCTGTCTGAGCTACCTCCTAGACCAGCTGCCTGTGTCCGCCTGTCTGAGCTACCTCCTAGACCAGCTGCCTGTGTCCGCCTGTATGAGCTACCTCCTAGACTAGCTGCCTGTCTGAGCTACCTCCTAGACCAGCTGCCTGTGTCCGCCTGTCTGAGCTACCTCCTAGACCAGCTGCCTGTGTCCGCCTGTCTGAGCTCCTAGACCAGCTGCTGCCTGTGCTGCCTGTCTGAGCTACCTCCTAGACCAGCTGCTGTGTCCGCCTGTCTGAGCTACCTCCTAGACCAAGCTGCCTGTGTCCGCCTGTCTGAGCTACCTCCTAGACCAGCTGCCTATGCTGTAGCGCCTGTCTGAGCTACCTCCTAGACCAGCTGTTGAGATTACTCCTAGTCATCAGTGGTTTTACCAGTTTGCCAAGGGGAGCTTGTGGTAAGCATTTCATTAAGCTTAGTCTCTTGTGCGTCATGAAAGAAAGGGTATGGTGAAGTGGCACAAATAATTCAACTATATCGGTCCAGGTAAGCCTTTCTTAACGTTTTCTGTATTCATGATTTATTGCCAGACAAAAGTGGTTCAGATAACTGATTATGGAAGAAAACAAGTTAAAGTAATAACAGGGTTGGAATGAGTGAATATGACAGGAAGAAAGGACGCCCGGTGTTTATAAAACATGTCTCCCAAGGAAGAGCACACTGACTAGTCTGGTATTGAATGATAGCTTTGATACCCAGGCTTGTGTTATGAGCACAATTTACGTTCTTCCTCTCTGCACTTTGACACAAGCGTTACATTGTAAGGGCATATTTAGGTTGAAGCACTTCTGTCATATTTACATAGTGTCCATCTATTGTGGTATCTGCTTGCGATAGAATACATTGTAGTAGTCTGAAAAAAATGTTTATTGTTGTTTTTGTTGAACAAATGTAGAACTGTACGAGTTATGTGACAAAGCTATGAACTATTTGTTCTAACTAATATGTTGTTTCAGTTTTACCGCATGGCAATGAAAGTTGTAGAACTACAAAAGATATGGAACACAATTTTAATGCGTTCGAAAATAAAAAGCTGGGGAATATGATCAGGATAAAATGGGTTGAATTAGAACCAAAAAAACAACCGGTAAGGAAATTATAGAAATGTCTGGGCAACCACTAGTATCAACAGTTATAAGACAAAGAAGATGATGCGATACTATACACATCATGAGAAGATGATGCAATACTGGACACACCCTGAGTAGATGATGCGATACTGGACACATCCTGAGTAGATGATGCAATACTGGACACACCGTGAGAAGATGATGCGATACTGGACACATCCTGAGTAGATGATGCAATACTAGACACACCGTGAGTAGATTGATGCGATACTGGACACATCCTGAGTAGATTGATGCGATACTGGACACATCCTGAGAAGATTAATGCGATACTGGACACACCCTGAGAAGATTGATGCGATACTGGACACACCCTGAGTAGATGATGCAATACTGGACACACCCTGAGAAGATGATGCGATAGTCGACACATCCTGAGAAGATGATGCAATACTGGACACATCCTGAGAAGATGATGCGATACTGGACACACCCTGAGTAGATGATGCGATACTGGACACATCCTGAGAAGATTGATGCGATACTGGACACACCCTGAATAGATGATGCGATACTGGACACACCCTGAGTAGATGATGCAATACTGGACACATCCTGAGTAGATGATGCGATACTGGACACATCCTGAGTAGATGATGTAATACTGGACACATCCTGAGTAGATGATGCGATAGTGGACACATCCTGAGTAGATGATGCCATACTGGACACATCCTGAGTAGATGATGCGATACTGGACACACCCTGAGTAGATGATGCGATACTGGACACATCCTGAGAAGATGATGCGATACTGGACACATCCTAAGAAGATGATGCGATACTGGACACATCATGAGAAGATGATGCAATACTGGACACATCCTGAGAAGATGATGCGATAGTGGACACATCCTGAGAAGATGATGCAATACTGGACACATCATGAGAAGATTGATATGATACTGGACACATCCTAAGTAGATGATGCAATACTGGACACATCCTGAGAAGATGATGCGATAGTGGACACATCCTGAGTAGATGATGCCATACTGGACACATCCTGAGTAGATGATGCGATACTGGACACACCCTGAGAGGATGATGCAATACTGGACACATCCTGAGTAGATGATGCGATACTGGACACACCGTGAGAAGATGATGCAATACTAGACATCCTGAGTAGATGATGCAATACTGGACACGTCCTGAGAAGATTGATGCAATACTGGACACATCCTGAGACGATGATGCGATACTGGACACATCCTGAGAAGATTGATGCGATACTGGACACATCCTGAGAAGATGATGCAATACTGGACACATCCTGAGTAGATGATGCAATACTGGACACATCCTGAGTAGATGATGCAATACTGGACACATCCTGAGTAGATGATGCGATACTGGACACATCCTGAGAAGATTGATGCGATACTGAACACATCCTGAGAAAATGATGCGATACTGGACACATCCTGAGAAGATAATGCAATACTGGACACATCCTGAGTAGATGATGCGATACTGGACACACCCTGAAAAGATGATGCAATACTGGACACATCCTGAGTAGATGATGCAATACTGGACACATCCTGAGAAGATTGATGCGATACTGGACACATCCTGAGTAGATGATGCAATACTGGACACAGTCTGAGAAGATTGATGCGATACTGGACACATCCTGAGAAGATTGATGCGATACTGGACACACCCTGAGAAGATGATGCAATACTGGACACATCCTGAGAAGATTGATGCGATACTGGACACATCCTGAGAAGATTGATGCGATACTGGACACATCCTGAGCAGAAAAAAACAAAGAGTCACCAAACAGGCATTAAAATTGAGGAAAAAAAAAAGATTCAAGAGTCGTGGACGCGCAGAAGAAACACTGAAACGAAGTTGATGAGAGAGACCAAAGCTGCTGGATTGGATTCCATCCATGGTGTTGAAATGATTGCACAAGATAGAACTGAATGGAGGATTAGAGTGCGAACTCTGTGTGACAAATAATGGCACTTCCGGACAATCATGGTGATAAACTATTTAATGATGGATTGGAAGTTACAGTTAAATATGATCAAACTGGCGATAAGCCGACAACACTGAGTTTGTGAGGAAACAAGTGAATCATTATCATCATCATTAAGAAGGGCTTTTGCTTAACGTGCCACCGATTACTGCATGCCGGAATCCTCTGTTGTCTCTTGCCCCCTTCCGCGCCGAGGGAACTTCATGTCCATCAAAGTAAACAAACCAGTCTCCTTCATGATTGTCAGCTCTGTGCCTTGAAGACCCCCTGACATCCCTGTCAACGCTACTGTTAAACTGTCATTATCCACTTTCAGATTTTGTTAGTGTATCGATTATTTCTTCTTTTTTTTCTTCTAATTTAGTCCCAGATCGATCATGTTTTCCATTTTTTTCTGCCTTTATCCCATAGTTTCTGTTGGCTCCAATGCAAAGACATTCAAGTTGTATCCCATCATTATTTCTTAGTTCCAGACCTATCCAACGCTAACAAATTTTCCTCACAACTTGATCAATAAAAATGTCTTTTATTCTCTCCCAAAGTGAGAAACATTAATTTCTTTTGTGTTTCACTTTATTGTGTTAAAAGCCGGACTGTTGATCTGGTAGCAGGTAACGTTATACTGTACCGGCACCTTTTTTGTAAAGTCGCAATTTGTTAGTGCTATGGCAATAGATACTTTGTAGTAAGTACCGGCAGTTTGTTTTTATTTTCACTTTGGGCACTTTATCACCTTAAGGACTAAACTACCAACATAGTTTCGTCTAAAATGTCAGGGAATTGAACTGCCCACACAGTTTAATCTAACAACCCTCAGTAAGGTCCCTGACATTTCCTGAGGGTATTCATTCTATTGTCCCACGTGTCTCACCAGTATACTGACAAGACATCAACCTGGCTACTTTGAGATACCAAGCTAAGTGATTGTATGTGGTATTGTTTTATTTATGTATGTGCCGATGAAGGCTCCATGAGATATACTTTTCGTTCGGTTTTATATCTTTTCTCGGCATCTTTTTAGAAACGCTGTGGTAAGTACCGGCACTTTTTTCTAGCTTTAAATATTGTTGTATAGTGCTTACAAAGAGTGTTGTTGTAGACGCACAGTGAAAAAATGGATTGATGACAATAAAGATATTGTACATATACACGGAATAGCGAAGCCAGCGGAAACATTGATTGCTGGGCCGGAAACTTGTCCTCCCTTTTTCGATTACTGACAAAAGTAGAAGCTGGTAATCATGGTGTTGAAATGATTGCACAAGATAGAACTGAATGGAGGATTAGAGTGCGAACTCTGTGTGACAAATAATGGCACTTCCGGACAATCATGGTGATAAACTATTTAATGATGGATTGGAAGTTACAGTTAAATATGATCAAACTGGCGATAAGCCGACAACACTGAGTTTGTGAGGAAACAAGTTATTCATTATCATCATCATTAAGAAGGGCTTTTGCTTAACGTGCCACCGATTACTGCATGCCGGAATCCCCTGTTGTCTCTTGCCCCCTTCCGCGCCGAGGGAACTTCATGTCCATCAAAGTAAACAAACCAGTCTCCTTCATGATTGTCAGCTCTGTGCCTTGAAGACCCCCTGACATCCCTGTCAACGCTACTGTTAAACTGTCATTATCCACTTTCAGATTTTGTTAGTGTATTGATTATTTCTTCTTTTTTTTCTGCTAATTTAGTCCCAGATCGATCATGTTTTCCATTTTTTTTCTGCCTTTATCCCATAGTTTCTGTTGGCTCCAATGCAAAGACATTCAAGTTGTATCCCATCATTATTTCTTAGTTCCAGACCTATCCAACGCTAACAAATTTTCCTCACAACTTGATCAATAAAAATGTCTTTTATTCTCTCCCAAAGTGAGAAACATTAATTTCTTTTGTGTTTCACTTTATTGTGTTAAAAGCCGGACTGTTGATCTGGTAGCAGGTAACGTTATACTGTACCGGCACCTTTTTGTAAAGTCGCAATTTGTTAGTGCTATGGCAATAGATACTTTGTAGTAAGTACCGGCAGTTTGTTTTTATTTTCACTTTGGGCACTTTATCACCTTAAGGACTAAACTACCAACATAGTTTCGTCTAAAATGTCAGGGAATTGAACTGCCCACACAGTTTAATCTAACAACCCTCAGTAAGGTCCCTGACATTTCCTGAGGGTATTCATTCTATTGTCCCACGTGTCTCACCAGTATACTGACAAGACATCAACCTGGCTACTTTGAGATACCAAGCTAAGTGATTGTATGTGGTATTGTTTTATTTATGTATGTGCCGATGAAGGCTCCATGAGATATACTTTTCGTTCGGTTTTATATCTTTTCTCGGCATCTTTTTAGAAACGCTGTGGTAAGTACCGGCACTTTTTTCTAGCTTTAAAAAAAATTAAATTAATTAACAGTAGATGAACATCTTTGTTGCATAGTGCTTACAAAGAGTGTTGTTGTAGATGCACAGTGAAAAAATGGATTGGTGACAATAAAGATATTGTAGTGTGTATGAAACAATGTCCTTGTTTAGCGCACATTGAACATGTCTATTACACAATGTAGTGTGTATGAAACAATGTCCTTGTTTAGCGCACATTGCACATGTCTATTACACAATGTAGTGTTTATGAAATAATGTCCTTGTCTAGCGCACATTGAACATGTCTTTTACACAATGTAGTGTTTATGAAACAATATCCTTGTTTAGTGCACATTGCACATATCTATTACACAATGTAGTGTTTATGAAACAATATCCTTGTTTAGTACACATTGAACATGTCTATTACACAATGTAGTGTTTATGAAACAATGTCCTTGTTTAGTGCACATTGCACATGTCTATTACACAATGTAGTGTTTATGAAACAATGTCCTTGTTTAGTGCACATTGCACACGTCTATTACACAGTGTAGTGTTTATGAAATAATGTCCTTGGTTAGTGCACATTGCACATGTCTATTACACAATGTAGTGTTTATGAAATAATGTCCTTGTCTAGCGCACATTGAACATGTCTTTTACACAATGTAGTGTTTATGAAACAATATCCTTGTTTAGTGCACATTGCACATGTCTATTACACAATGTAGTGTTTATGAAACAATATCCTTTTTTAGTGCACATTGAACATGTCTATTACACAATGTAGTGTTTATGAAACAATGTCCTTGTTTAGTGCACATTGCACATGTCTGTTACACAATGTAGTGTTTATGAAACAATGTCCTTGTTTAGTGCACATTGCACACGTCTATTACACAGTGTAGTGTTTATGAAACAATGTCCTTGTTTAGTGCACATTGCACATGTCTTTTACACAATGCAGTGTGTATGAAACAATGTCCTTGTTTAGTGCACATTGCACATGTCTGTTACATGTAGTGTTTATGAAACAATATCCTTGTCTAGTGCACATTGCACTTGTCTATTACACAATGTAGTGTTTATGAAACAATATCCTTGTCTAGTGCACATTGCACATGTCTTTTACACAATGTAGTGTGTATGAAACAATGACCTTGTCTAGCGCACATTGAACATGTCTATTACACAATGTAGTGTGTATGAAACAATGTCCTTGTTTAGTGCACATTGCACATGTCTTTTACACAATGTAGTGTTTATGAAACAATATCCTTGTTTAGTGCACATTGCAAATGTCTGTTACACAATGCAGTGTTTATGAAACAATATCCTTGTCTAGTGCACATTGCACATGTCTTTTACACAATGTAGTGTGTATGAAACAATGACCTTGGTTAGTGCACATTGCACATGTCTATTACACAATGTAGTGTTCATTAAACCTGGCGACTAACTAACTAACAATTACTAACAAGAATCCAGAAAAAAAACAAATCACCTGAGTGTGTTCTCACCGAGAGAAATCAGCAAGTCTGTCTGACCAATTGACGCTCTGACACAGAAAACTATGTATGTGTTTTTCCCACAATATTTGTTAACGGGAATAGCTGTAGTCGTTGCACAAGTCAACTTTCTAAAAACCATTCGCAAATACCCAGAATAACATAAAGTAGTTGACTCTTTTCTACACCAGAAAACCTGTTAGATATTTGATGCTGGATCCACATGTTAGAGCAATCGGAATTCGATATCTGATGTAGATACTTTCATATCGGTAAGCTTTACTTCTCTGAACATGCTTCTTCTTAGTCTGTAGTCTTGATCTGTCTTTTAGTGTCAGCTTTTACCTAAACATCGGGTACCAGTCTTGTTCTGTCTTTTAGTGTGAGCTTTTACCTAAACATCGGGTACCAGTCTTGTTCTGTCTTTTAGTGTCAGCTTTTGCCTAAACATCGGGTACCAGTCTTGTTATGTCTTTTAGTGTCAGCTTTTACCTAAACATCGGGTACCAGTCTTGTTCTGTCTTTTAGTGTCAGCTTTTACCTAAACATCGGGTACCAGTCTTGTTCTGTCTTTTAGTGTCAGCTTTTACCTAAACATCGGGTACCAGTCTTGTTCTGTCTTTTAGTGTCAGCTTTTGCCTAAACATCGGGTACCAGTCTTGTTCTGTCTTTTAGTGTCAGCTTTTGTCTAAACATCGGGTACCAGTCTTGTTCTGTCTTTTAGTGTGAGCTTTTACCTAAACATCGGGTACCAGTCTTGTTCTGTCTTTTAGTGTCAGCTTTTACCTAAACATCGGGTACCAGTCTTGTTATGTCTTTTAGTGTCAGCTTTTGTCTAAACATCGGGTACCAGTCTTGTTCTGTCTTTTAGTGTCAGCTTTTACCTAAACATCGGGTACCAGTCTTGTTCTGTCTTTTAGTGTCAGCTTTTACCTAAACATCGGGTACCAGTCTTGTTCTGTCTTTTAATGTCAGCTTTTACCTAAACATCGGGTACCAGTCTTGTTCTGTCTTTTAGTGTCAGCTTTTACCTAAACATCGGGTACCAGTCTTGTTCTGTCTTTTAGTGTGAGCTTTTGTCTAAACATCGGGTACCAGTCTTGTTATGTCTTTTAGTGTCAGCTTTTACCTAAACATCGGGTACCAGTCTTGTTCTGTCTTTTAGTGTCAGCTTTTGCCTAAACATCGGGTACCGGTCTTGTTTACGTAAATGCTGATATTCACGGCTTGTGATATTCCATCTATCCACCGTCGACCTCTACCTCTGCCTCCATTGTGTCTAAGTGACAAGTCTCTCTTGGGTAGACTATGTATTGGTAGTCTCAACCCATGTCCGAAACATTTGATCTGTTTTCTCTTGATATAGTTTAATTCTGATTCCGTCCCAGCTTCTTTCTCCACGTTGTCATTTCTGATCCTGTCCCTTCTAGCTACATTTAGGATTGGTCGCAGACATTTCATTTCTGTTGTTTTGATTGTTCCTGTTTCTGTGCCAAGTTCTTGAAGAGGTCGCAGTTTTAGGTTGAGTAGACCTTGGAGTCTGGTGTCATTTTTAATTCACCTCGGTCGCATTGACTGGCACGAAGGTCTTAGGTTCGAATCTACCTCGAAAAGAATTTAAAAAAAAAAATAGTTAACCTATGCTCGACGATCCAACCAGTTTAACATTAGCACAGAGAAGCAGGCCAGTTGGAACATCTAGATGTTGCTAGCTCCTGCCCCCCGAGTGTCGACTGCTTTATTCAATGACGTGTCATTGGTCTAGTACTTGATGACGTATGCAAAGATGGCATGACAATAGCTCTTTGCTTGTGTTTACCTTGAAGAGATTTCAAACCAAGGGCAAAGTAAAGCTGGTCAGCTGCACATTATCACAGTCATGAACGTTGCTGCCCCGAGAACGCCTTCGTCAGCATACGAAGAAACAAACAATGATACAGTTACACAAACAATGATACAGTTACAAAAACAAAACTAAAAGAGTTAGTTACCCTCAATGCACATCGGACAAGTCCTTAAGAGTTTGGATTCCATATTCAGTATTTCCCCCAGCGTGTGGCGACTGATAACACCAGTTCTGTGTTAGTTAAGTATTCTTCTTTGGCTACCTGTATAGCGTTCATGATTGGTGACACCTCTTTTGACCTAAAGTTCTTGTAGTCTTTTGAATGTTGCCGATTCAACATCGTCTGCTGACTTATCTTCACGCCCTGCCTCCATGAGAACATTGAGAATGTCTGCCCGGTCCATTGCTTTTCCTGTATCAACCATGGCCTTGCCAGCAAGCGTCCCCTCGTTCATTCTTTCTTATCCAGAGTGTCCTGGCGCGCGCGCGCCCACGCACACAAATCATTTATCCGTCAGCTGAGGGTCTGTCCTAGACATATCTATAACACTTCCAGACAGTTATTGTGATTTACTGACCTTGAGAACATTCGGGAAAGCTGAATGTGACTGTATGCGTTTGTTTTGTAAACAGGTGTTGCATGGCATGGAAAGAGGCGACTCAGCCGTTGATGGCAACGGGCTAGAGTTTGTATCCCAGATAATGGAACAGGCAGCAAGTAACGGTGTCAGCATACACCTGCCAGTGGACTTCCTTGTGGCCGACAGGTGTGCCCAGGCGGGGACTAGAAACAGATATTTTCTAGTCCAGACAAGAGATCTTCTGTGTAAAATCTAATCAGCCAGGCAACAAATAAATAAACTACGCACACTAACCACAAACCCTAATCTGAAGCAAACCAACTGGAACTATAATTATCACATTCAACATCTGTTTATTTCACCGAACATAAGCTAAGTTCTCCACAAATAATAATGCATTAAAATTCACAACGTGTTCGAAAATACCCTACAAAAGATGCAACCTATCTCTGCCTACACACCTCAACCCGCGTTGCGCTAAACCATTGAACGCAACGGACAAATCAGAACTACAGGTTACTCGTCTGAACAGCAGAGGCCTAAGAGAGCGAACTGGAAACTGGATAAATAAAACAAAACTGTCAAATGTGGACCTCTTTGAGCTGCCTCCAAACCTGCTTTATTGAGGACGGTTTCTTTGCTGTCTGATCTTGGTTGGTTTCCTTGTGGCGATCATTTTCGCCTCAGTTTGTTTGCTGCTGCGTCTTGTCTGCTCGATCAGGCTTGACACTCGGGACATTTCCATAATTGCTCCGTCCCCATCTTCAGCAGCAAGCGAAGAGTTCCAATTCTGATGGCACCTGTAACCGTTTGATTTAAATCCGCCCCACCCTTCCCCTGAGTGTTGAGCGTCGGCCAGATCCCCTGGTAAATTCTTGCAGCGCCATTCTCCTCAGACTGTAATGATCCATCTGCGCTTCAGCTGTTGGCGGTTGTGGTGTTATGAAACTGAATAGTTCGATTTCTTGTTTGGACTTTCCCTGGCTGTCCAACAGCATGTCGAAGTAGAAGATATCTGCCTAAGAGGCAAGGAACCAACCGTCTGCAGACACACGAGCCTGATCCAAAAAAAAACGGATGCACACACAACAATCAGGTTCTGGAACAGGACCTAAGTCCAGAAGTGGACGAACAACCAGAACTTTGCGCTGCAGTATACTGCTAGTGAACATTAGAAAGAAGACGTATAGATGAACTTTCTGTTTCCACGCTATTTTCTGGACCTAGGTACAATCAGTGTAGACATCGGCATAGAAACCAGGATGCAGTTTGGCAAGATCATCCAGCGAGCTAATACAATTGTTTGGAACGGTCCACCGGGCATGTTTGAGTGGGAAGACTTCTCCCATGGAAGTCAGGCAATGATGGACGCCGTAGTTCAGGTGTGTCAACTTCACTGAATGATGTTTCTCAAATGTTAACAAAACTTCAGAATACTTTCTACGTGCTGAGTGTTTTGTCTCATTCTTAAGGTATTGATGCCAGGAAAGGCTAACCCTGTCAACCAATGACTGCAGAAGTCGAATGTGTCGGCCAAAAAAGCGCAATTATCGCAGCCAAGCTGTAAACAGGCGCACACATGTGACATCTTCGGGCGAACACAGAAGAAGATTGTTCATGTTGCAGATATATGTCAAGTGCTTACATCACAGCACTCAGGACATTCCCATAAGTGTTCTGTCTCTATCTTCAGCAACAAGCGCACAGTTCCACTTCTATGAGTTATGAGTTATGCGTTGGATTATCTTCGGCGACATCCATAGGCGATCAGATTCCCCTTTGAACATTTTCATCAGCTTCGCGCGGTTAATAGTGCCAGTCCTCTGCTGGTTGACAAGACTTCATGTGCGACCGGTGTGCTTCTCATGCTTGGCTGTGTCGATCTTTGCTCCCAATTCTCGTTTTCTTAGCAGTGATGTGGACATGTTGCTTCCAAAATCCTCAGAACGTTCTATCTCTCTAAGGGCAATGACAATGTGTGCGTGATTCATGGGCCGGCCATCTTTAATTAACGTGGCACCTGCCAATCTATCAGCTCTTTCATTAACCACACTTGCATACCCTAGGACAAATATGAAGGTAACTACATACACAGGAGACTTTTGCAATGACTCAATCCAATGTCTGCGTAACTAAATAGACTCGACCCGCCGGATCATGCTTAAAGAATCACTCAGCACACACGAGCGCGGAAATAGTCTAAAGGTACCATTCAATCATGTGATGCTTTGACATGTCAGTAAATGACTTTTGTTTCAGCCATTAGTGGATCTCTCAGAGGAGGCTAACCTCATATTATATTGACCAGTCAGCGCAGAAATGAGGATGTCGTAAACATCACTTCGGGCGCCTTTACTTCCCTTTTCTAGTACAAATTTTGGGCTTGGCCGACTGGTGACACCATACATCCAAATCTGCCTCAATGTGGATTCGAGCGGTAGAAAATCGGCGGAATTTGGTCACTGTGCTATATCCCCACTATCCGATATGACGCGCGCGCACGCATACCCACCCACCCACACATACAACCACACACAGACCCACACACACAGCCACACAACCACACACAACCACACACACAGCCACACCCACCCACACACACAACCACACCCACCCACACACACAACCATACACACCCAACCACACACACCCAACTACGACACAAGTTTCACGCTTGTTAACGTTTAATGGCCACGTATCTCAAAGTATTGCCAAACCACTCTTATTCACATTTGTCCTATGTTTTAAATAAAGTTAGTTACGTATCTTTTTCAGGTCGTTGCTGAATCAAAAGCAGAATTTTTTTTTCCGGCTGTTGTGGTTTACGTTAAATAAAATTAGCTCCCGTCTCTGAATGGTCAGCTCCCCGTACCACTGTCGAAATCAGCGCAAGACAAACCGTCCGCAGCTGGGATCGAACCCGGCACCCCGGCATTACGAAGCGCCTTCGCAACGCCTCAGCCTCAGACGCTGATTCGCTTTAGGTCAACAACCTCAACTTCAAAGACAGTATGTCCCAAACGGGCGTAGAAAGTGGGGCACCTCGCTGTAGCTACGGAGTTAGGTGTGTATGCAGCGGAGTTTCTTATCAGCTGTCCGTACTAGTGGCAGAGCACATATGGTCTATAACCGTGTGCAATGACACTGGTTCACATCTCCCGACTTTACCTTTTTACTTACAAAATCTGCAGACTTAGCTGCACAATCTTCAAATGATGTCACAAACTAACAGTAACAATGTGTGTGTGTGTGTGTGTGTGTGTGTGTGTGTGTGTGTGTGTGTGTGTGTGTGTGTGTGTGTGTGTGTGTGTGGTTTGACGTGACGACTTTGTAAGTAATTAAAGACAACACAAAATGGAACAAGACATCTCAAGGGAACGACTCACGCAAACAAGGTAGCGAAACAAACTGTGACCGGACAGCTCAAGGTAGAGACATACACAAACTGTGACCGGACAGCTCAAGGTAGAGACACACACAAAATGTGACTAGACAGATCAAGGTAGAGACACACACAAACTGTGACTAGACAGCTCAAGGTAGAGACACACACAAAATGTGACCGGACAGCTCAAGGTAGAGACACACACAAAATGTGACTAGACAGATCAAGGTAGAGACACACACAAAATGTGACCGGACAGCTCAGGGTAGAGACACACACAAAATGTGACTAGACAGATCAAGGTAGAGACACACACAAACTGTGACTAGACAGCTCAAGGTAGAGACACACACAAAATGTGACCGGACAGCTCAAGGTAGAGACACACACAAAATGTGACTAGACAGATCAAGGTAGAGACACACACAAACTGTGACTAGACAGCTCAAGGTAGAGACACACACAAAATGTGACTAGACAGATCAAGGTAGAGACACACACAAAATATGACTAGACAGCTCAAGGTAGAGACACACACAAAATGTGACAGGACAGCTCAAGGTAGAGACACACAAACTGTGACCGGATAGCTCAAGGCAGAGACACACACAAACTGTGGCTAGACAGATCAAGGTAGAGACACACACAAACTGTGACCGGACAGCTCAAGGTAGAGAAACACACAAACTGTGACTAGACAGCTCAAGGTAGAGACACACAAACTGTGACTAGATAGATCAAGGTAGAGACACACACAAACTGTGACTAGACAGATCAAGGTAGAGACACACACAAACTGTCACTAGACAGGTCAAGGTAGAGACACACACAAACTGTGACTAGACAGCTCAAGGTAGAGACACACAAACTGTGACTAGACAGCTCAAGGTAGAGACACACACAAACTGTGACTAGACAGCTCAAGGTAGAGACACACAAACTGTGACTAGATAGATCAAGGTAGAGACACACACAAACTGTGACTAGACAGATCAAGGTAGAGACACACACACACTGTGACTAGACAGCTCAAGGTAGAGACACACAAACTGTGACTAGATAGATCAAGGTAGAGACACACACAAACTGTGACTAGACAGCTCAAGATAGAGACACACACAAACTGTGACTAGACAGCTCAAAGTAGAGACACACAAACTGTGACTAGATATATCAAGGTAGAGACACACACAAACTGTGACTAGACAGATCAAGGTAGAGACACACACAAACTGTGACTAGACAGCTCAAGGTAGAGACACACAAACTGTGACTAGATAGATCAAGGTAGAGACACACACAAACTGTGACTAGACAGATCAAGGTAGAGTCACACACAAACTGTTACTAGACAGCTCAAGGTAGAGACACACAAACTGTGACTAGATAGATCAAGGTAGAGACACACAAACTGTGACTAGACAGATCAAGGTAGAGACACACACAAACTGTGACTAGACAGCTCAAGGTAGAGACACACACAAACTGTGACTAGACAGCTCAAGGTAGAGACACACACAAACTGTGACTAGACAGCTCAAGGTAGAGACACACACAAACTGTGACTAGATAGATCAAGGTAGAGACACACACAAACTGTGACTAGATAGATCAAGGTAGAGACACACACAAACTGTGACTAGATAGATCAAGGTTGAGACACACAAACTGTGACTAGATAGATCAAGGTAGAGACACACAAACTGTGACTAGATAGATCAAGGTAGAGACACACACAAACTGTGACTAGTCAGCTCAAGGTAGAGACACACACAAACTGTGACTAGACAGCTCAAGGTAGAGACACACACAAACTGTGACTAGACAGCTCAAGGTAGAGACACACACAAACTGTGACTAGACAGCTCAAGGTAGAGACACACACAAACTGTGACTAGACAGCTCAAGGTAGAGACACACACAAACTGTGACTAGATAGATCAAGGTAGAGACACACACAAACTGTGACTAGATAGATCAAGGTAGAGACACACACAAACTGTGACTAGATAGATCAAGGTTGAGACACACAAACTGTGACTAGATAGATCAAGGTAGAGACACACAAACTGTGACTAGATAGATCAAGGTAGAGACACACACAAACTGTGACTAGACAGCTCAAGGTAGAGACACACACAAACTGTGACTAGACAGCTCAAGGTAGAGACACACAAACTGACTAGACAGCTCAAGGTAGAGACACACAAACTGTGACTAGATAGATCAAGGTAGAGAAACAAAAACTGTGACTAGACAGCTCAAGGTGGAGACACACACAAACTGTGACTAGATAGATCAAGGTAGAGACACACACAAACTGTGACTAGACAGCTCAAGGTAGAGACACACAAACTGTGACTAGATAGATCAAGGTAGAGACACACACAAACTGTGACTAGACAGATCAAGGTAGAGTCACACACAAACTGTGACTAGACAGCTCAAGGTAGAGACACACAAACTGTGACTAGATAGATCAAGGTAGAGACACACAAACTGTGACTAGACAGATCAAGGTAGAGACACACACAAACTGTGACTAGACAGCTCAAGGTAGAGACACACACAAACTGTGACTAGACAGCTCAAGGTAGAGACACACACAAACTGTGACTAGACAGCTCAAGGTAGAGACACACACAAACTGTGACTAGATAGATCAAGGTAGAGACACACACAAACTGTGACTAGATAGATCAAGGTAGAGACACACACAAACTGTGACTAGATAGATCAAGGTTGAGACACACAAACTGTGACTAGATAGATCAAGGTAGAGACACACAAACTGTGACTAGATAGATCAAGGTAGAGACACACACAAACTGTGACTAGACAGCTCAAGGTAGAGACACACACAAACTGTGACTAGACAGCTCAAGGTAGAGACACACACAAACTGTGACTAGACAGCTCAAGGTAGAGACACACACAAACTGTGACTAGACAGCTCAAGGTAGAGACACACACAAACTGTGACTAGACAGCTCAAGGTAGAGACACACACAAACTGTGACTAGATAGATCAAGGTAGAGACACACACAAACTGTGACTAGATAGATCAAGGTAGAGACACACACAAACTGTGACTAGACAGCTCAAGATAGAGACACACACAAACTGTGACTAGACAGCTCAAAGTAGAGACACACAAACTGTGACTAGATATATCAAGGTAGAGACACACACAAACTGTGACTAGACAGCTCAAGGTAGAGACACACAAACTGTGACTAGACAGCTCAAGGTAGAGACACACAAACTGTGACTAGATAGATCAAGGTAGAGAAACAAAAACTGTGACTAGACAGCTCAAGGTGGAGACACACACAAACTGTGACTAGATAGATCAAGGTAGAGACACACAAACTGTGACTAGACAGCTCAAGGTAGAGACACACACACAAAATGTGACTAGACAGCTCAAGGTTGAGACACACACAAAATGTGACTAGAGAGATCAAGGTAGAGACACACAAACTGTGACTAGATAGATCAAGGTTGAGACACACACAAACTGTGACTAGACAGCTCAAGGTAGAGACACACAAACTGTGACTAGACAGCTCAAGGTAGAGACACACACAAACTGTGACTAGACAGCTCAAGGTAGAGACAAACACAAACTGTGACTAGACAGCTCAAGGTAGAGACACACACAAACTGTGACTAGACAGCTCAAGGTAGAGACACACAAACTGTGACTAGACAGGTCAAGGTAGAGACACACACAAACTGTGACTAGATAGATCAAGGTAGAGACACAAAAACTGTGACTAGACAGCTTAAGAGTGAGACACGCCCAGATAAAACCGAATATCTCCACTATAACTTTTATCTATATATTTAAAAATCAATGTTTATGTGTTTGTTTATAGCCTATAGACTCGGAAACTACTGAACCAATTTTCAGGATATGTATGTTTTGATACCTGATGTTCACCCATCATGGTTTTAAATTCAACCTGTTAGAGATAGTGTGCGACAATTTTTGGAAAAATCTCGAAAGTAATATTTCAATTTTTAGTGACGTTTAATTATAGCCACGTTAGTTAATGCGCATGTGCGATCGATTTTTACCGTACATGCGCAGTAGTGGCGCTCCATCGTCAACATCCGCCAGCGACATTTAAGTTATATTACAAGGAAAACAATTGCCATCGGTTTTTAGTTGTGTTATCTAGAAATATCTAAAAAGGTAAGAGCATTTATTTCAGTGACATTAGTCAGTATGTACATGTTGTTTGTTTACTTCAAACAAGTGTGGACCACTTCTTAAATCCCGCAATGATAAATGTATACACATTATCATTAATCATTATCTGTTATCTTTCTCACACTCATGAGTACAACAGTTTTGGTTGGCTTTCTTCTGTTATTCAAAAGAATTATATAAATTTACATGACATTCCGTTTCAGGTCAGTGTTAGAATCTAAAAATATCTCAACAGGTGAGCGCATTCAGTGACATCAGTCAGAATGTACATTTTTTTAAAACGTCAAATACATGTGTGGACCACTCCTTAAATCCCACAATGATAAATGTATGCACATTATCTGTTGGCTTTCTCATATTGTCTTATATACCGCCTTTTCTTACTATTTGCTGTCCAGTTTCTATGCATTTCCTCTTGAGTCAAAATAGATTGTTATCTCATGCTCATATTTTCATTTATTTCAGAGATACTTCAAGTCACATTTCATTCAGTGCGTGAGGACAAGCAAGCTATTGATGATCAGCGCTCACTAAATTCACACGCTGTTTACTATTTTGTCAACATTTGCAGTTATGCCTCCCAAACGACAAGCGATTGGCCCATCTACACCTAAAACACGCTAAAGAAGGGCATTAATTGCTTCAGAAACAGACGAGCAAAGTGAAGTAAAACTTGAAACCATTCGAGTGCGCACTGCTGAAGCCCGTTCATCTCAATCAGACCAGCAACGGAAAGCAAGACTAGACAACGTTCGAGTGCGCACTGCTGAAGCCAGATCGTCTCAGTCAGACGAGCATCGAGAAGCAAGACTAGAAACCAATAGAGTACTCACTGCTCAAGTCCGTTTATCAGACACAGTCGAGCAACGGAAAGCAAGACTGGACACCCTTGGAATGCGCACTACTTTATCCAGGCGAACACTGCATGTTGATTTGAATCTTGGTGCATTCCATTACAACAGCAATTATGATTACAGTCTTCATCCACAGGTGCTTATTGGCACAATGGATAAATTGTGCGTACATTGCAGTGCCTTCAAATTTAAGAATGACACGCCGGGTATGTGCTGCGCTGGTGGAAAAGTTAAATTGCCAGTATTACATTCACCACCCGAACCATTATCACCATTGGTAGCAGTCGACACATTTCTTGGCAAACATAAGTACATTTGCAAATATGTCAACAAAGGAGGCGATATGGCAGTCTTTGGAGTGGGACATGCAGCTGCATCTATCGATGAAATCAAGCAATATCATCTGGGGCTCTACATTAGTAGCAATGAAGCGGTATGGCACATTTTCTCATTTCCAATTCATGAATGACATCCAGCAGTTGTTTATTTGGCAGTGCACCTTGACAGTGGACAGCGCGTGTACTTCACTACAGAGAATGCACATGCACGAGCATTGTTACCACCGCCAACCACGTTAACTGATTTTTCTCATAATGTAGAGATGATATCTTTGCAAAGACACTACTTTACTCTGACCTGCCAACATACTACACGTGGAATGCATCAGCTAAAAAGTTTCAACGTTGCAAGCAAGGTCAAGCGGTTGACGGACATCCTAATTTATATTTTAGGCTCTCCGTACACTGTTCATCCCAAAAATGCAGATTGCTTTTACTTGCGATTAATTTTAATCAACAAACGTGGACCGACATCCTTCCAGGACTTGAGAACAGTTTATGGTAAAGTATGTGCTACTTACCATGAAGCTTGCCAAGAATTAAATCTTCTTGAAAATGATGCACATTGGGACACTTCACTCGCTGATGCTTCGAATACTGCTCGACCACAGCAAATACGCACATTATTTGCAATAATATAAACAACTTGCTTCCCATCCAATCCAAAAGAGCTTTGGGAAAAATACAAAGACTACATGAGTGAAGACATCCTACATCGCTGGCGTGAAACGAAGCATGATCTGGACCTTCAATTCACACTAAATGTATATAATGAGGCATTGCTTTGCACTGAGGACATATGTTTGGCAATAACTAATAAAGCACTGGTTCAGGTGGGACTGGCTCCACCGGAACGATCTGACAACAACCTTCTCGATCGTGAGTTGCAACGAGAGACAAACTTTGATGTCATCGAATTAAGTACATTTGTTCAAACAAATCTTCCAAAATTGGCTCCAGAACATCGTATAGCATATGACACAATTATGCATGCCGTTACAAGACAACACGGAGGATTGTACTTCATAGATGCACCCGGAGGCACAGGCAAGACCTTTCTCATTTTGCTTATTTTGGCATCCATACGGTCACATAATAATATTGCACTGGCAATCACATCTTCTGGATTTGCCGCAACTCTTTTGGATGGTGGCCGAACAGCGCATTCAGCACTGAAGTTGCCTTTCAATATGAATATCACTGAGACACCAACATGCAATATCAACAATGATTCTGCAATGTGTAAAGTACTCAAAGTATGTCAACTCATTATATGGGACGAAGTTTTCCCCAATATAAACCAGAATTACATAAATCATCAGTGGCTCAGAGAACGTGCTATCTTAGCAGCTAAAAACAAGGATGTGTATGCCATGAATCTGAACATCCAAGACAAATTACCAGGCGGAGTGACAACGTATAAGTCTATCGATACTGTAATGAATAAAGATGAAATTGTCAATTATCCAACTGTTCTTGAATTCACTTGATTTGCCAGGCATGCCACCCCACGTTTTAACCTTGAAAATTGGCGTGCCTATCATTCTTCTCAGAAACATCAATCCGCCACGTCTTTGCGATGGTACCAGGCTTTCAATGAAAGAGCTGATGCCCAATATCATCTAAGGTACAATTTTAAATGTGAAATTAAAGGGCGAGAATATACTTTTGCCACGCATCATAATTATTCCAACAGACATGCCATTTAAATTCAGACGTTTGCAGTTTCAGGTGCGACTCGCCTTTGCAATGACCATAAACAAATCACAGGGACAATCGCTACAAGTGTGTGGACTACATTTGGAACATCCATGCTTTTCACATGGACAGCTATATGTGGCCTATTCACGCGTCGGAAAACCTTCTGATTTATTTATGTACGCGCCAGACGGAAGGACAAAGAACATTGTTTACACGAAAGCACTTCAGTAAACACAATTACAATGTCATTTTAAATTACCTGTTTTTTCCTAAAGAAATTAGATCGGCACAATGATCCAAAATAATTACATTTTGTTAAAGCGATTTTCCTTTCAATTCAATTTCTATTGTAACAACGTGTGCAGGGTAGTTTACAGCTATTAGCAAATGTGTTAATTTCGTAATTATTGTGTATTTTTCCTGTTTTCATTGCTTTTCACTAGGGTAATTTTTCCAACTACTTCGATGGGGAAGAAATTAGTAGGTGAACTGGTGGATAGGTGGTTAAAATAAACTGTTTACTGAGATAGATTTAAGTTACAGTAACTGCCTTACCCACTCAAAGTATTATTAGCTGTGGTTTAGCTGTTACACTGTACATCGCTGTCGTGAAGCGAAGACAGATTTCTATGTTCTCTATTTTCCATTTAGCCAAACTATGCCACAGCAACGCGTGGCCGGGTACAGCTAGTCAGTTATAATCATCATAAGCTTCCCCCCCCCCCCCCCCCCCCCACAATTTCTTTGTTTTTCTATTGTTTTACTTCTGCCAAATGTTACAAATGTCCCCGTCGTTGTCCCGCCATTTGTTATTCTGTGCCGTATGAAGGAATGGGACCACAGACCATAGCGATGACCAGTGTAACTAGCAAAGCATTCTGTGCCGTATGAAGGAATGGGACCACAGACCATAGCGATGACCAGTGTAACTAGCAAAGCATTCTGTGCCGTATGAAGGAATGGGACCACAGACCATAGCGATGACCAGTGTAACTAGCAAAGCATTCTGTGCCGTATGAAGGAATGGGACCACAGACCATAGCGATGACCAGTGTAACTAGCAAAGCATTCTGTGCCGTATGAAGGAATGGGACCACAGACCATAGCGATGACCAGTGTAACTAGCAAAGCATTCTGTGCCGTATGAAGGAATGGGACCACAGACCATAGCGATGACCAGTGTAACTAGCAAAGCATTCTGTGCCGTATGAAGGAATGGGACCACAGACCATGGCGATTACCAGTGTAACTAGCAAAGCATTCTGTGCCGTATGAAGGAATGGGACCACAGACCATGGCGATTACCAGTGTAACTAACAAAGACAAGCTCGTGTCAGTGCCAACTTGTTACATTAAGAGCATGAGTCTACAGGACTACTGTGCTACTAAATGTACGTGATCTGTTTCTTCTCAAACTCTCAGCTCGTCATCTGGCTACAGTCCTCTTCTCACGTGTCCCTCTTTCCATCCATTGTTTCACCTTACAAGGCTACACGATCTATATCTTGTTTCCCGTGAATCTGCCACGATACCTGTATCAGTCATGTCCTGCTTTTTCTTATCCTCAACTCGTCTCGTATAGAGGTGGACCACGTCGCCTTCGACCCACATGTAGTTTACCAGTGAGAGCGTTCTTAGGAACTCTAGCAACCTCCATCCTGCAAATATATGTTAGTTATCTGAGCCTTCAAAGACAGCACTGCGGAAAATGTTGATGTGCCAGGTCTTTCCAGTAGCTCAGTGTTAATACAATTACTACTACTATCACTGCTATACTTCTATTGCTACTGTGGCAGCTGCTGTTGCTTCTGCTCCAACACTACAATTACTTCTACTAATACTACATATTATCTTGTGCAGTTAACTACCACTATATGACTTCTCTCTGCTGCTATGTGGACGTCAGGCTACAGAACGAGGAGCTGTGAGCGTCTTACTTGGTGCAGATACAGTCACCTGCGCACACAAACTCCAAGCCGCTGGCAAGGTCACCCATCTAAACCACGGGATGACACATATGGAGATACTGGAAGGAAGGCAACTTCCGGGGTTACTCAGCTTATCCACAGAAACTCATAAGAAGGTCTGTATAGAAGGGAATTACCGATTCCAATTGTATATTTGATTCGTATGTAAGTAAAGTAAAGTAAAGATCCCTTTCACTCCTTTAGGCGTATCGGGCATATGGGAAGAGCGCCCATATTTTTACAGACCATCAGCACTCGGTGGGTAATGTGGTCAGCATTACGCCGGCTGTCTTTACTTTCCCAGGACAGCCCATCCTGGTACCCATTTGAGGCTGGGTCGACCTGCGACGTCCCATACCACGATAAAAATCCACGCAGCCCGCAGTGGGTTTCGATCGCGGTACGTTGGATTACGAGTATGTGAGAATTAGGTATTAGAAGAGTCTGAGTACTATACACTTTGAAAACCAGTCTGTGCTGCTGAGAGCCACATCTGTACTGTTTAGAGCCACATCTGTACTGTTGAGAGCCACATCTGTACTGTTGAGAGCCACATCTGTGCTGTTGAGAGCCACGTCTGTACTGTTGAAAGCCACATCTGTGCTGTTGAGAGCCACGTCTGTACTGTTGAGAGCCACATCTGTGCTGTTGAGAGCCACGTCTGTACTGTTGAGAGCCACATCTGTGCTGTTGAGAGCCACATCTGTACTGTTGAGAGCTACATCTGTGCCGTTGAGAGCCACATCTAGGCCGTTGAGAGCCACATCTGTACTGTTGAGAGCCACATCTAGGCCGTTGAGAGCCACGTCTGTACTGTTGAGAGCTGCATCTGTGCTGTTGAGAGCCACATCTGTACTGTTGAGAGCCACATCTGTGCTGTTGAGAGCCACGTCTGTACTGTTGAGAGCCACATCTGCAGAAAACCACATCTGTACTGTTGAGAGCCACGTCTGTACTGTTGAGAGCCACATCTGTGCTGTTGAGAGCCACATCTGTACTGTTGAGAGCCACGTCTGCACTCTTGAGAGCCACATCTGTGCTGTTGAGAGCCACCTGTACTGTTGAGAGCCACGCCTGTACTGTTGAGAGCCACGCCTGTACTGTTGAGAGCCACATCTGTACTGTTGAGAGCCACGCCTGTACTGTTGAGAGCCACGCCTGTACTGTTGAGAGCCACGTCTGTACTGTTGAGAGCCACATCTGTACTGTTGAGAGCCACATCTGTGCTGTTGAGAGCCACATCTGCACTGTTGAGAGCCACATCTAGGCTGTTGAGAGCCACATCTGTACTGTTGAGAGCCACGCCTGTACTTTTGAGAGCCACGCCTGTACTGTTGAGAGTCACATCTGTACTGTTGAGAGCCACGCCTGTACTTTTGAGAGCCACGCCTGTACTGTTGAGAGCCACATCTGTACTGTTGAGAGCCACGCCTGTACTTTTGAGAGCCACGCCTGTACTGTTGAGAGTCACATCTGTACTGTTGAGAGCCACGCCTGTACTGTTGAGAGCCACGTCTATACTGTTGAGAGCCACATCTGTACTGTTGAGAGCCATGTCTGTACTGTTGAAAGCCACGTCTGTACTGTTGAGAGCCACGTCTGTACTGTTGAGAGTCGCATCTGTACTGTTGAGAGCCACGTCTGTACTGTTGAGAGTCGCGTCTGTACTGTTGAGAGCCACGTCTGTACTGTTAAGAACAACAGGAAAGTAAACGTAACGGGTCCTGTTCCTTGCATTTGGAACTTTTTAAGGCATATAGTGCCAAACCTATAGACCAATCCGCACTCGGTTAGTGATGTGGCAGACATCATACCGGGCGCCTTTATTTCCCAAGACTTTACCTGATGCCCATTTAAGGCTGCGCGGACCAGATAGTCAATGTCGCTTTTGAAAAATGTCCAGCAACTTTTTGATTTCGATCCATTGCCTTCAGATCCACGGGCAGACGTCTAGCCGCTTGTCGACGATGGGTCTATAAAAGCCAAAAGCTATGCCAGAAAGTGGTGTCTGCTTAGACTGTGTGTCACAGGATGTGTTATACAGGCTCTGTGTTTACAGGATGTGTTATACAGGCTTTGTGTTTAGAGGATCACTGGTTGTGTTATACAGGCTCTGTGTTTAGAGGATCACAGGATGTTTTATACAAGCTCTGTGTTTAGAGGATCACAGGATGTGTTATACAGGCTCTGTGCTTAGAGGATCACAGAATGTGTTATACAGGCTCTGTGTTTAGAGGATCACAGAATGTGTTATACAGGCTCTGTGTTTAGAGGATCACAGGATGTTTTATACAGGCAATGTGCTTAGAGGATCACAGAATGTTTTATACAGGCTCTGTGTTTAGAGGATTACAGGATGTGTTATACAGGCTCTGTGTTTACAGGATGTGTTATACAGGCTCTGTGTTTAGAGGATCACAGGATGTTTTATACAAGCTCTGTGTTTAGAGGATCACAGGATGTGTTATACAGGCTCTGTGTTTAGAGGATCACAGGATGTTTTATACAGGCTCTGTGCTTTGAGGATCACAGGATGTGTTATACAGGCTCTGTGTTTAGAGGATCACAGGATGTTTTATACAGGCTCTGTGCTTAGAGGATCACTGGTTGTGTTATACAGGCTCTGTGTTTAGAGGATCACAGGATGTTTTATACAAGCTCTGTGTTTAGAGGATCACAGGATGTGTTATACAGGCTCTGTGCTTAGAGGATCACAGAATGTGTTATACAGGCTCTGTGTTTAGAGGATCACAGAATGTGTTATACAGGCTCTGTGTTTAGAGGATCACAGGATGTTTTATACAGGCAATGTGCTTAGAGGATCACAGAATGTTTTATACAGGCTCTGTGTTTAGAGGATTACAGGATGTGTTATACAGGCTCTGTGTTTACAGGATGTGTTATACAGGCTCTGTGTTTAGAGGATCACATGATGTTTTATACAAGCTCTGTGTTTAGAGGATCACAGGATGTGTTATACAGGCTCTGTGTTTAGAGGATCACAGGATGTTTTATACAGGCTCTGTGCTTAGAGGATCACAGGATGTGTTATACAGGCTCTGTGTTTAGAGGATCACATGATGTTTTATACAGGCTCTGTGCTTAGAGGATCACATGATGTTTTATACAGGCTCTGTGCTTAGAGGATTACAGGATGTTTTTTACAGGCAATGTGCTTAGAGGATCACAGGATGTGTTATACAGGCAATGTGCTTAGAGGATTACATGATGTTTTATACAGGCTCTGTGCTTAGAGGATCACAGAATGTTTTATACAGGCAATGTGCTTTGAGGATTACAGGATGTTTTATACAGGCTCTGTGCTTAGAAGATCACAGAATGTTTTATACAGGCAATGTGCTTAGAGGTCACAGAATGTTTTATACAGGCAATGTGCTTAGAGGATCACAGGATGTGTTATACAGGCAATGTGCTTAGAGAATCACAGGATGTTTTATACAGGCAATGTGCTTAGAGGATTACAAGATGTGTTATACAGGCAATGTGCTTAGAGGATCACAGGATGTTTTATACAGGCTCTGTGCTTAGAGGATCACAGGATGTGTTATCCAGGCTCTGTGTTTAGAGGATCACAGGATGTGTTATACAGGCTCTGTGTTTAGAGGATCACAGGATTTTTTATACAGGCTCTGTGCTTAGAGGATAACAGGATTTTTTATACAGGCTCTGTGCTTAGAGGATCACAGGATGTGTTATACAGGCTCCTTGTTTAGAGGATCACAGGATGTGTTATATAGGCTCTGTGCTTAGAGGATCACAGGATGTGTTATACAGGCTCTGTGCTTAGAGGATAACAGGATTTTTTATACAGGCTCTGTGCTTAGAGGATAACAGGATTTTTTATACAGGCTCTGTGCTTAGAGGATAAAAGGATGTGTTATAAGGCTCTGTGCTTAGAGGATCACAGGATGTGTTATACAGGCTCCTTGTTTAGAGGATCACAGGATGTGTTATATAGGCTCTGTGCTTAGAGGATCACAGGATGTGTTATACAGGCTCTGTGCTTAGAGGATAACAGGATTTTTTATACAGGCTCTGTGCTTAGAGGATAACAGAATGTTTTATACAGGCTCTGTGCTTAGAGGATCACAGGATGTGTTATAAGGCTCTGTGCTTAGAGGATCACAGGATGTGTTATACAGGCTCTGTGCTTAGAGGATTACAGGATGTGTTATACAGTCTCTGTGCTTAGAGGATCACAGGATCCTTTATACAGGCTCTGTGCTTAGAGGATTACAGGATGTGTTATACAGGCTCTGTGCTTAGAGGATCACAGGATGTGTTATACAGGCTTTGTGCTTAGAGGATTACAGGATGTGTTATACAGGCTCTGTGCTTAGAGTATCACAGGATGTGTTATACAGGCTCTGTGCTTAGAGGATTACATAATATTAAGCCACAGTAGTTTCTGCTGGCACGGGCGAAACACGGCGGACAAATTACTGAGCAGGATATAGACAGATCGCTGCCGATTGGCAGATCGCTGCCCATTCTCCACACGGATAGTCATCATCATCATCATAGGGATCCATTCGTGCTGTTATATGTCACTTAGGACTCGCAGGCTACTTCAACTCCCGTCTTTCCTTTGCAGTCAATTCGACATCATGGATGGGATATAGTCCAGCATCTTTGGCCTCACTCAGAAACGTTCGTCTTAGTTTTTTTTTTTTTTTTTTAATATCCTTGTTTCTTCAATGCATTTGTTGTTGTTGACACTTATGACAGACACTTGATGTATGTAATGAGCTTGTATGCTATACGGTTGGCTGGGACTTCAGTCTATATCAGTCAAATCCCCGTGGACAGGATTCTGTGAGCTTTTTGTTGGCACCGGAACGAGCAGTTACCAGGTAACCTGGAGCAGTTACCGGGTGGCCTGTTTGCATGGAAGTTGCAACTGATTTTTGTTTCCGTATAACTGTTGATACAAGCAGCTGAATAGTCGCCTCTCATATTTCAGCTGAAGGGGCGCCTCTCATATTTCTTTGCTTCTCTTTAATGTTTTCTATTTTGTGTGTATCTGTTTTTCCCAAGAATTAGTTTTCAACTGCATTTAACTATGGTTCTGTGTTGTAAGCGGTTCTCCTACATTCAATGGTAATATTAAATTTGCGCTAGAATTACAAATACCTGAATCAGTTTTAAAATAGATAATTTCGAGTCAAATATTGTGTTGAGGTTCCTGTAAGTTATTGATGCCTTGACTCTGCCTTTGATTATTGATTTCTTTGCGACGGATAACCGATGAACACACCATGACCTAGCACATGACCGCTGACCCAACTCGTTGACAAGAATGACTGCGAGTGATGGTGACGGTAAAACTAACACAATAGTTAGCATTTTATATACACCTCTTGTGTGGCTGTTGGCACATTTCCGTGTTGCCAGATGATAGTGTTATACTGTGCTATAGGCAGGCATGGCACTCACAGTCCATGGCGAAGGTGAACATGACTAACCAGACCTGCTTGCCTTAAGAAAGGTCTTCCACAGTCAGAGCTTGTGATGTCAGGACCAATGTTTCCATAACATCAATTAAATGTGTTTTCCCATTCGCATCAGTTCAGTTGAGCACACAGTTGCAAAAACTCACGCTGTTGACGCTGACGTTCCCTTATGACACTGTAAACAAAATTTTTTAGATAACATCACAATCAAATTTACTTCCAAGCTGATACAAATACTCAATCTGGTTGAAAAACTATATTTTTCGGACAGTACAATAAGTTCAAAATACATATAGTCGCTCAACAAATACTTTTAAACTGAAATTTGATGTAAGGATAAAGGGACCGCTTAACTTTCGTACACAATTGGGGAGGGGTTAGCTCCCTCCCACTCTCCGCAAACTCAACTGTAGGGATTCTGTTAGTTTATTCATTCGGCCTTCCGTGCAGGAAACTGAATGAATGTGTGTAGTTTATTCATTCGTCCTTCCGTGCAGGAAACTGAATCAATGTGTGTAGTTTATTCATTCGTCCTTTCGTGCAGGAATCTGAATCAATGTGTGTAGTTTATTCATTCGTCCTTCCGTGCAGGAAACTGAATCAATGTGTGTAGTTTATTCATTCGTCCTTCCGTGCAGGAAACTGAATTAATGTGTGTAATTTATTCATTCGTCCTTCCGTGCAGGAAACTGAATCAATGTGTGTAGTTTATTCATTCGTCCTTCCGTGCAGGAAACTGAATGAATGTGTGTAGTTCATTTCCAGCTGCTTTTGTTGTTCTCTGTACTTATTCTCAGATCAAACGTACAGATATGGCGTTAACCATTTCTAAAAGCCACTTACACTGTGGGTGGCTTGTTGACGACATGGACGGACAGAATTGAACGTTCTACTGATGGGGGACCGAGCAGTTATAATGTCCTGTCTCAGGAAACTCTGATTTTTAAGGTGATGGAGATACGAAGAAACTCATAGACGGCGCTGAAGGCCACTCAGATTGTAATATTTTGAGGAGATGGACGGAGAAAATCGAACAGCTAAATATGAGATCTTTCTGAAAGCCACTAAAACTGTAACAAGATTGACAGAGAATCGGACACTTTACTGAAAGACATCAAATTAGGCCACTAGAATTGTAACGAAACCGAGAACTGGACATTTTACTGAAAGACATCAAATGAAGCCATTAGAACTGTAAGAAGAGAAACAGACATGATCTGACAGCTGGGCGCTGCCTTAGAGTAGCAGCTAGATACTCGTCTGTGCATCTGTAGATCGGGATTCAAACCCAGACAGACTTGGGTTTTTCTTTAAAATGACCTTGATTCCCAGCTTGACTCAGCCTCAAATGGGTAAAGGGTAAATTTCTGGGAAGTAAATGCGCTCGGCGTGATGCTCACCACGTGACCCACCGAGTGCAGATTGGTCTAAAATATACGTCTAACCCTATATGCCCCTGAACGCGGGGAAAGGGACTTTTGATTACTAATGTGTTTGTTCCTTGTAGGACATCTATGAAGGCCACCTATCATAGCTATTACAGAGATCAACCAAGAGGATGGAATGTTTCACCAAAGTTAGGGCTCTACCGAATAGATGATTATCACTATTCGGCCAAATAACTGGACCAATTATTCGGCCGAATACGAATAACGGGATCAACTATTTGGCCGAATACGAATACGAACACAAATAGTGTATAGTGTATTAAATAGATCGCAACAAATAAAATAAAATAACAATCATAATGTCAAATGTATGCTGAACTTTTACTTCACAAAATGTAGTACGTAATAGTCTTCTTTTTCTTCTTCTTCTTCTTCTTCTTTTTCTTCTTCTTCTTCTTCAGCATTCCGAGCCGTTGAGGTTCATTGCTGCAGATTTCACTCTCCTTTATTCATCTCTCTGGTTGGTCTTCTTTTTCCAGTTGGGGACACCAATTGTTTGCAGGTCACGTCTGTCTGGACATTATCTCTCCATCGTCTGCCTCCTGGTCTACGACCATTCAGCTCCACTGTGTATACAGTTTTTACTTCTCTGTCATCTGACACTTTTTTAATATGCCACAACTATTTCAGTCTATAAGCTGTCACGATACCAGTGATCAGTGGTGATTTAAACAGATTATGAATTTTGTTGTTGCTTCTCACTTTTCATTCCCCGCTGTTTGCATCGTTAATGGGTCCAAAGATTCGTCGTAAAACTGTTTTTGAAAACCTGTAGTGAGGTTTCATCTCTTTTAGTTGTGCTCCAAGTTTCAGAGCCACATAAAATGACTGGTCTTATCAACGTTTTATAAATTCTGATCTTGATGATGCAAGACAGACACTTTGACTTTATTAGATGTTGAAGGGCATAGTATACTTCGTTTCCAGATTGTATTCTAGATTGTATTTCTTCTCTCGGCATGTTGGAGCAGTTGAAATATACGTTTCCGTTCGTTTGATTTTCATATTATCAACTTGGATGTGGTCGGAGTTTTGATTCTTTCCCTGCTAGTTAGTATTCGTACAGAATAGTAAACATTTAAAAACATTTTATGTTTTTCATCCTTCAGCCAGTCTGTGGTAACTAATAACTAGAAATTAAAGTATTCTAAGTTTTATAACAAGTAACTAAACTTGAAAATGATCACTGACAGCCTAGTGAATGCATGAAAGCTGCATAAGCTTTCAACAAAACCAATCGTTCCATGTTGTCAGCATTAAGGCCGTGTATGCAGAAGCGGGTGCAAGGTAACCACTATTCGTATTCGCCCGATCTCAAGTATTCGGCCGAATACCGAATTTATATTAGGTCCACTATTCGGCCCCGACGCGAATACAAAGCAAATATTGGGTACAGCTCTAA
This sequence comes from Candidula unifasciata, assembly GCA_905116865.2. Classification (NCBI taxonomy): domain Eukaryota; kingdom Metazoa; phylum Mollusca; class Gastropoda; order Stylommatophora; family Geomitridae; genus Candidula; species Candidula unifasciata. Next base: position 110,611 of record CAJHNH020008495.1, read on the forward strand.
CCAAAATACTTATCTAAAGGCCACTTGGACTGTGACATGCTGACGTGGTGGTTGAAGAGAAGTTCTGTCCCAGTTAAACAATATATAAGTCAGCATGTTTGATTGTTTCTGCCTGCAGTGTGTCATGAATACCCTGAGTGTAGACCAGTGTTTCTTCTATGACAAGCGAGTAGTCATCCGGATAGACTTTGATGTGCCCATACACGATGGAAAGATTGTCAGTGATAAAAAGATACGTGATGCACTTCCCACAATCCTGCATGTCCTCAATCAAGGTGCCAAATCTGCGGTGCTGATCAGCCATCTTGATTGCCCAAATGGACAACCAGTGGCTCAGTATTCTCTTGAGCCTGTGGCTATAAAACTGGAAAGACTGTTGGATCATCAGGTGATATTCCTTGATGACTGTGTTGGGGAGCAGGTAGAGATCAAGTGCGCTGATCCCTCTCCTGGTTCTGTTTTCCTGCTGGAAAACCTGAGATTCCATCACGAGGAAGTTGGCTCACACATCGACTCCTTGGGCAAGAGGACGCTGGCCAGTCTAGAGGCAGTACGGGTGTTTAGGTAAGTGAGCACAAGGTCAAATCTTCTTAACTCTTTCAGTACTGGGGATCTTACCAGACATGTATTAGTCGCTCAGTGCACAGTACACTCTACTTAATCTCCCGTTTCCCCCTATATTGTATTATATTACGTAGTTTTATCACAAATGGTAATTTTAACTTTTTTTTTGGTTTGTTCCACATATGTATTAAATAACTTAATACAACAGATCACAGTTATGTTTATTAATAAAAATGTTAATTTTCCGAGTTTGTTAACTATACACTCGGAAACTACTCAACCGATTGCTTTCAAATTTTCACACAACGTTGCATTTGACTCAAAGCGTTATTTTTTGTCAGAAAATCGCCCAAATCACGAACGACGTAGCTCCAGCAACGGTCAAACCATTATTTTTTTCGGTTGGGACGTTGTGTTGTGGTTTACAGCTAGGCTGCGATATCTGACCTACAGTCTTCAGTCTTCGGTAGTAGAGCTGTAAGAATTCAGCCCTTCACGTGGATGACCGATGTTCGATTTCCCGCTGGGTTCTAATTTTTTTTTTCCTCTAAAGGTGCGGTTGACACGTTGTGTCGTGGTTTACAGCTATGTTGTAATATCTGCGCCTTACGCCCAAAGACATCCAATTTCAGTAAAGTCCAAATTAGCCTACCCCGATCAAAAACTATTCGTTGATGACAGAAACTGTTAACTAAAACGACTTACAGTCCAATTTAGTTTGGGTGGACACGAATGCCAAGGTCAGTTTAAAATCGTTCCTTCGGAAAGGGAAAGATGACGGGTGAGGGGGATTTTTCTCCGCTATTCGTGAGTATAGTGTACTTTTTACTGTGGGTTCCATCACTGGTGAGGTGATGAAGTTTTTCTCTCCCCCCCCCCCCCCCCCCTGTGTCGGGGGCAAAATTAAACTAAATAGACCGTGTCGACAGCATGCGGCGCTAACTCCTCTTTTCTACACCGACCTACACAGACTGTAGTGACAGTTGTTGTTGTTGTTGTGATGGTGGTGGTGGCAGTAGTTGCAGTATTACTGGTACTGGATGGGTGATGTGGTAGCTGTTACACTGGCCAATTTACTTCTCTGTACAAGTTAGTGCTACCTATTTAAGTCTGGGTGGACACGAATGCCAAGCTCAATTTAGTTACAATATTTCGTCACATGGTGACTTTCCCATCCTTCGGAGAGGATGATATGATTAGGGAGGGGGGGGGGGGGGGTGTTATGCCAGACACAGTTAGCTGAGAGAGCTTACAATATTATTGTTAAGCTCTCATTTCTCAACTATTTCTTTTTTAATAATTTCGCCAGGTGATAATTTTTCAATCCTTCAGAGATGGAGATATGACTGGGTCGAGGGAAGAGGAGGGGTGGTGGTGGTGGTGGTGGTGGGGGGGGGGGGATATAACAGACACTGTTAGCTGAAAGCTATTTTCTATCCTCTCCGTCGTAGAGCATTTCCCTGTGTGGGTTCCGGGTTCCCATTTTGATGAGAACAAGAGTAGACACATTGGCTCCCTAACAAGCATGTCGTACGAGTCGACTAATGAAGGGCTCCTTTGAACTCGGAGTGCAATTGTATGAGAAGCAACGAACCAGTATTCTGCACACAAATAAGCTAGAACTGATGTACACCTAAAGCAAGACTCAAGTCTACAAGTAGCAAAACAACCCAGAACATTCCGCTGGAGAATACCGACGACGAATGCGAAGGTCACAATGTCTGTCCACAACCTTGTTGTCACGTGTTCAGCTGAGGTGGTTGCATGTCTTCTCCAGGTGTTTGAAAACCAACCAGCATTTATTGTCTGCTGTGGTTTTATCAAATATGGCACGTAATCTGGTAATCTGGTAATCCTAGTTTCAGCTTCATAGCAAACGGGTCACCACATAGTTGCTCCGCTCCTGTGCCAACGAAAAACACACGTAGCTCACAGTGTCACGCCATGCACTCAACTCAGAAGCTGGGCGACGAGACTATATCATTCCAGTCTACAAATGGAACAAAAATGCAACGGCCACCGTCTAGCAGGGGGGGGGGGGAGGTGGCCGTGCCTAGCGTCCATTTTGACCTGAAGCATTATATGAGGGTTAATAAACGGTCACCCCAGCAGTACCCTGATTATTAGCTGGGGAAGGGATTTAGGACATTACATCGACCAGCAAGCGTCGCCCCTACAACGACCTGCCTGCCTTCGTTGACGACTGTTCACCCAACAGCCATTCAGTTCTTTGGCACGAAAGAGACACCTTGAACTTGGGTTTCGGAATGCCGACTCTCTACTAAGATGATATTTTATGTTTTGTCATCACACTTGATGTCACTGCACATTGGACACACCCATGCGTGCTCAGTTCTCCGAAGCAGCAGCCACTCCAAAGTACTTCAACTAATTGTCCCCATGAGAAGCTGGTTATATCGTCTCTTTTCTCGGCCCCGAAGACAGCAAAGACGTGCATCACCATGCTTAACTCCCATGTCACGCAATCGTGTTAGTGTCAGGGATTCCTCATTCTCCACTAGCCTAGTTCGTACAGCGTTGACGATATCTGCTTTGTCCATGCTTTTTCCCGCAATCATTGGTGCAGTGCTTGCCAGTTGGTCCGCTCGCTCATTTCCCTTTACGCCCGCATGACCCGGTGTGTAGATCCAAGTTACGGAGGTTAAGTGCGATTTCCGAATGCTTTCAGAGCGCAGACTTCCTGTTGCTTTCTTCTGAAGCATATTCATTGAGTCTGAGACAATTACTACCTGTGTGGCGGTTTGCTCAGATACCCATGCTAAAGCTCTAGAAGCAGCGGCTATTTCCATTGTCATGCTTGACGTATGTATGTGACGTAATGGAGATAGGAGTGGGGGGGGGGGGGGGGGGGGGGTCTGTGCCGAAGTTGTCAAGCCATTTGCCCCGCACTCTGGAGAGCCATTTTTTACGGAAATCTATGGAAATCGTCGCTGAAGATATGTAGTTCATGCTTTGTTCGACACACCAGAAAGAAACCGAGTCACACGGTATATTACCCGGTGTTATTAGGTCTATCCTTTTGTCTCGAACTATAGACAATTTGATGGTCAGTAGTTTGTGAGACAACAGTTTGAGAAAGTGTGCAGTTACAGTCAAAGATCGAATGACAGAGTTTCACAGAAGCCAACCTTCTTTAAGTAGACCGCACCTGGATGACTGAGTCAAGCCAAACTAAGCATTTAAAGAAAATGTTGAGCGTAATCAGGAGTAGATGAATACAACCTATTGAAACAGATAATGTAGGAAGAAATGTGAGAGCCTGGTGACAAGAGGGCAAAATTGGTCTACGTGGGAGGATACCATGCATGAGTTACACTAGCAATAGAAATACGTCTTCATAATTGCTACGAATGTTCCTTCCCAAACAGAAATACGTCTTCATAATTGCTACGAATGTTCCTTCCCAAACAGAAATACACTTTATATATGTTACAAGTGTTCCGTCGAAACAGAAATAAATCTCCATAAATGTTATAAATGTTCCATCGACATAGAAATACATCTTCAAAAATGTTACAGACGGTTGATCAAAATAGAGCTACATCTTCATCAATGTTCCATCACAAAAAAGAAAAAACATCTTCATAAATGTTACAAATGTTCCATTGAAATACATCTTCATAAATGTTTTAAGTGTTCCACTGAAAGAGAACCACTTCATCATACATGTTGTAAATGTTCCGTCGCAATGGAAATACATCTTCATAAATGTTAGAATGTGCCATCAAAATAGAAATACAACGTCATAATTCTTGTAAATATTCTATCGAAATACAACTTCATAAATGTAATAATTATAAATGTTCTATTGAAATAGAAATACAACGTCACAGATGTCATCAATGTTCTATGGTAATACAACTTCATAAATGTTATAAATGTTACATCAAAATAAAAATACAGCTTGATAAAATATGCACTGGGTGCAGTAGAACAAAAATGAATTACATCTTGACACACGTTATAAATAATACACTCGAAAATAAAGACCTATCTGATTCACATTTTAAGTGGGCTGTTCTGTCTGTGTGTGTGTCTGTCTGTCTGTCTGTCTGTCTGTCTGTCTGTCTGTCTGTCTGTCTGTCTGTCTGTCTGTCTGTCTGTCTGTCTGTCTGTCTGTCTGTCTGTCTGTTTCTCTTTGTGTCTGTGTGTGTGTGTACGCATACTCTCTCTAACACACGTACACTCTATCTCGCCCCCTCCATCTCTTTCTGTCTCTGAATGTATCTACCAACCTCGTACCTTCGTACTGCCCTCTCTTTTCTCTCTTGTAGATAGATATATATATGGGAGCCACGTTAGCGAAGTCGACAGGGAACTCGCTTTCAAATCCAGCTGCGACTCGCTGCATTCTATGGCCGGTGTTCGAACCCGGGCGGTTCCCGGGGCTCCCCCAGCCTCTAGGTAATGGGTACCAGAGTTGACACTCTTAGGTAAATGGACGGCGACACATGAGGACAGTTTCTTATCAGCTGTCCGTACTGGTGGCAGAGCACTTATGGTTTATAACCGTGTGCAATGACGCTGGTTCACATCTCCAGACTTTACATCTACACGTATTTTGTCTGTTTGAAGTGTCTGTGTTTCGCTGTGTTTCGTATATACCGATTTAGAGAACAAAAATACTTTATTTTTTGACACGTGATTGGTTGTTCCCAAAGTGTTTGACTGGGATGGCTTTAATCTCTAATAAATAAATAAATCAGTCAATCAACCACGAACTGACATGACTGCATTAGGGGCTTGCTGTACGTTTCCCGTCCCCTGTTTCAATAGTCAACCAAGTGTAAACTAGCCAATAGTAGCAGTTACAACATGATGAAAAGTCCGCCTCTGTTTCCCCCTCAATGTTGAATATCTTCCACAACACCTACTCTAACCACCCGCGCCCCCACCCCACCCCCGTTTTCTGTAACCGCCTGAATCAGTCTATGAGTGAATGGATTCTCTGTGCTATTCCACTGCCCATTGGTCTCGGAGAGCATTCACCACGTCCGCTTGTTCACAAAGTTTCTCGCACAATCGCCACACACAAAATCACCATCATTTATTTCCTTTTATGATAGCTTTATAGAGGCATTGATTGTCTGTGTATTCTCATTAACTGTCTGTGGAATGTCGCACCACTCTCTGTCAGACAGTAGTACTCACACAGGGGAAATAACCCGGACACACTTTGTATAAACATCTCACTTGTGCTGATTACTCAGCTTTGATGAGCCACAACGTTTGTCTAAGTGCAGTATTTTCTGGTACCTGAGTTTATCAGAATCAATATCTTATTAAGTTCTATCCATTTGCACACAGTATTCAGTGTTTTATCTGCTCTTTAAAAGCGCGCACTCTAAATGTGACGTGATTAATGTTTTAAAAATGTCTCATATCTTGAATATTTCATCTTACAATTAATTAAGGCTCTAGGACAGTGTTATCAAAGCAAAAGGGACTACTTTCAATCTTTGCGTTTACAGGTTGCAAACCCTGAAGGAAAGTTCTGGTTGTTCGCACATTTCTGGACTTTAGTCTTGTTCAGATTGTGACTGTTGCATGCACATACGTTTTACAGATGTGGCTTATGTGTATGTAGACTGTTGGTTCTCTGCCTCTTAGGCATGTGTATTCGAAGAAAACCTCTAATTAGTCGACACTTACGACATGCTTGTTAGGGAGGCAGTAAGTATGTTCTTGTTTTCCCCAGACTGTCACCCAGTCCACCTAAAGAAACATAACAGAGAATAATAACCCTTACCAAAACACGGAAGCATGACACATCAGGCTGTTGTTGGTCCTGCCCCCCCCCCCTACCCCGGGCTGCAGGTTTTACATGGCTGGTGTCATTGGTTCGAGTTCTCTAACTTCTGTAGAGGTTGAACAGGGTGTCTGGGATCCTGCCAGGTTGGCCTGCCCTCCACATTAAGTGTTTTCAATCTCAGGATCGTATGGCAAACCTTCAGAGAGCAGCCCGAGAAGAAGGGGGGGGGGGGGGTTTACAGATGCCATAATAATAATGGGATTTGCCCTGTCGATTTGCCGTCACGTAATCATATTCAACTTCACCATTTGTTCATTGGGTTAATCTATATATCTATTGTTTTCTTCACTTTTACCGGGTTGCAGCCCAGTGTCGTGGTTTAAAATATTTGTTTTGTGTCTCTCGCGTGATTTGAGTGACAGTTATCTGAAATTGGGTTCATGGCGTACTCAAATTTAACCTTCATTATATCACAAAATGTTTTTTTTTTAATTCTCTCCCTCACATCTCTTGTCGGGTTTTATCATGTTATAATATTCACCTTCTCTCTCTCTCTCTCTCTCTCTCTCTCTCTCTCTCTCTCTCTCTCTCTCTCTCTCTCTCTCTCTCTCTCTCTCTCTCTCTCTCTCTCTCTCTCTCTCTCTCTCTCTAGCTATTGTTTATCGTTTAATCATGTTTACTTGTATCATCCCCTAGTCGTTGACGTAAAATCACCTTCACTATCGCAGACAGTCGCTAAGCAGACTGGGAGACATCTTCATAAACGACGCCTTCGAGACATGCCACACCAGGCACAGCTCAGTGGTGGGGATAGACTTGCCCGTCAAGGCGGCCGGCTTCCAGGTGATGAGGGAGCTTCAGTTCTTCCACTCTTTCCTCTACGAACCACGGAGACCATTCCTTGCCATGGTTGGTGGGCTGTTGCTCACTGACAAAATCCCGCTCTTTGATCATCTGTTGGATCTCGCTGATGACATCATCATAGCCGGAGGTAGGAGAATTCTTCTTCTTCTTCTTCTTCTTCTTCTTCTTCTTCTTCTTCTTCTTCTTCTTCTTCGCGTTCACCAGCTGTAAAATCTGGCGGAAAGTTCCAGCTGTTCGTCCACTTCTGGACTGCAGTCCTGTTCCAGAACCTGAGTTTTGCGTGTGCTTCCGTTTGACAGATCTGACTAATTTGTATGCAGACTGTTGGTTCCTTGCCTCTCAGGCAGATGCACTTCGACTTCGAAGGAAGCTCCCATTTAGTCGACTCTTACGACATGGTTTTGGGTAAGCAGTGGGTCTATTCTTGTTTTCCCTATGATAGGACCCCGGAACCCACACAGGGAAATTACAGTTGTGAAACTGGTTGCTTAGCTTTTATAGAACGTTGCAATAGTGTCCCATTATTTGCTAATGCTATCGTAGATATCAAACCAAATGTTGTCTGCTGACAAATCACTTGCAGCTAAATTGAATCCAGAAAGTTGGTATTACGAAATTATGTTACTAACAAGAATCTGATGATATCAGTTATGTTCTGTTATCTTCTATTTTATATGTAGATGGTTTCTTGTTAAGAACACTAAGCGTAGAACTCGGGATGATCACTCCCTATCCCCAGCAGTCGGAAAGTGCCAACACTGATGGTTCTAATGGTAGCCGGTTTATGTTTTTCTTGCCATTTCTAGGAGCGCTGAGTATCTGTCGGATAGTCAGGTCACCTCAATTATCATCTGTCGGATAGTCAGGTCACCTCCATTATCATCTGTCGGATAGTCAGGTCACCTCCATTATCATCTGTCGGATAGTCAGGTCACCTCTATTATCTGTCGGATAGTCAGGTCACCTCTATTATCATCTGTCGGATAGTCAGGTCACCTCAATTATCATCTGTCGGATAGTCAGGTCACCTCCATTATCATCTGTCGGATAGTCAGGTCACCTCCATTATCATCTGTCGGATAGTCAGGTCACCTCTATTATCATCTGTCGGATAGTCAGGTCACCTCTATTATCATCTGTCGGATAGTCAGGTCACCTCTATTATCATCTGTCGGATAGTCAGGTCACCTCCATTATCATCTGTCGGATAGTCAGGTCACCTCCATTATCATCTGTCGGATAGTCAGGTCACCTCTATTATCCTCTGTCGGATAGTCAGGTCACCTCCATTATCATCTGTTGGATAGTCGAGTCACCTCCATTATCATCTGTCGGATAGTCGAGTCACCTCCATTATCATCTATTCTTTTATAAATAGTAGATCAAAGCACACCATCACATTGTTGTAGAACCAGCCAATATGTCTTCGTTTAATCTCTTAACACACCAGCATCCCATAGTTTACAGGTGGTATACAAACAAACAATTTATTGCTGGGCATTCTGTAATTGTGGAATTCAAGCAGTACGAAGGACATAACCAGTGAAAGCACTTTTATGTTTGGGGTGCCTAGAAAATCATTATCTTAGTACATTTGTTTCCATGGCGAGGCGCATTCGTCATTTGGCTGTGACAGGTTCGATTCTCGTCACCGTGTCTTTCGAATTTTATGTTGTCTAGTATGTCCTTCTGTCTTTCTACTTCTTTCTTTGAGTATCGATCAATGTATTTTCGTTTATATATATCCAAACATATAGCCTCTTATCAACGGAAAAATAAACAATCAAATCAATCATAAAGTCACAAGCCCCGTCACAAGACAATTTGCAGATTGTGTGCAGACCTGAGCAAGTCATTTATCTGACCGGGCACAATCGCTTTAGCAGCCACAGCTACACACTATGTAAGATTGGAGAATCAGCCACATGTACACACAATGTAAGATTGGAGAATCAGCCACAGCTACACACAATGTAAGACTGGAGAATCAGCCACAGGTACACACAATGTAAGATTGGAGAATCTGCCATGTACACACAATGTAAGATTGGAGAATCAGCCACAGGTACACACAATGTAAGATTGGAGAATCAGCCATGTACACACAATGTAAGACTGGAGAATCAGCCACAGCTACACACAATGTAAGATTGGAGAATCAGCCACAGCTACACACAATGTAAGACTGGAGAATCAGCCACAGTTACACACAATGTAAGACTGGAGAATCAGCCATGTACACACAATGTAAGATTGGAGAATCAGCCACAGATACACACAATGTAAGATTGGAGAATCAGCCAGGTACACACAATGTAAGACTGGAGAATCAGCCACAGGTACACACAATGTAATATTGGAGAATCAGCCACAGGTACACACAATGTAAGATTGGAGAATCTGCCATGTACACACAATGTAAGATTGGAGAATCAGCCAGGTACACACAATGTAAGACTGGAGAATTAGCCATGTACACACAATGTAAGACTGGAGAATCAGCCATGTACACACAATGTAAGATTGGAGAATCTGCCATGTACACACAATGTAAGATTGGAGAATCAGCCAGGTACACACAATGTAAGACTGGAGAATCAGCCATGTACACACAATGTAAGACTGGAGAATCAGCCACAGGTACACACAATGTAAGACTGGAGAATCAGCCACAGGTACACACAGTGTAAGATTGGAGAATCAGCCACAGGTACACACAATGTAAGATTGGAGAATCAGCCACAGGTATACACAATGTAAGATTGGAGAATCAGCCACAGGTATACACAATGTAAGATTGGAGAATCAGGCACAGGTACACACAATGTAAGACTGGAGAATCAGCCACAGGTACACACAATGTAAGATTGGAGAATCAGCCACAGCTACACACAATGTAAGACTGGAGAATCAGCCATGTACACACAATGTAAGATTGGAGAATCAGCCATGTACACACAATGTAAGATTGGAGAATCAGCCATGTACACACAATGTAAGACTGGAGAATCAGCCACAGGTACACACAATGTAAGATTGGAGAATCAGCCACAGGTACACACAATGTAAGATTGGAGAATCAGCCATGTACACACAATGTAAGATTGGAGAATCAGCCATGTACACACAATGTAAGATTGGAGAATCAGCCACAGGTACACACAATGTAAGATTGGAGAATCAGCCACAGGTACACACAATGTAAGATTGGAGAATCAGCCATGTACACACAATGTAAGATTGGAGAATCAGCCACAGGTACACACAATGTAAGATTGGAGAATCAGCCATGTACACACAATGTAGGATTGGAGAATCAGCCATGTACACACAATGTAAGATTGGAGAATCAGCCACAGGTACACACAATGTAAGACTGGAGAATCAGCCACAAGTACACACAATGTAAGACTGGAGAATCAGCCACAGGTACACACAATGTAAGATTGGAGAATCAGCCATGTACACACAATGTAAGATTGGAGAATCAGCCACAGGTATACACAATGTAAGACTGGAGAATCAGCCACAGGTACACACAATGTAAGACTGGAGAATCAGCCACAGGTACACACGTGGACTGGCACCTGAGACAGCAGATCACGTCCTTGAAGACGCAAGACTTCTGGCCAAGAGAAACACCGATGGAAGCCAAACTTCCCGGGTCGCTGGGTGAATGACAAAAGACAGTGAGGTTCATACTAGAGACAACATTAGATAAAGACAATTTCTTTCCAGCTAACGAGAAGAAACAGAAGATCTCTTTCATTGTTTCATCTCTCGCCCAAGCGCATGCATTTCATCTCACAAATGTTTGTTTTACGTGCCTATGCTTTTAATTAGTATTTGTTTATGATGCGTTTAGCTGACATAAATGTTGCCGATTGTTGGGAGATTTTACAATAAAAGGCGAAAAATGCAATGGTATGGACATGTTATAAGATCTAACGGCCTCTCAAAAACAATACTGCAGGGCTCAGTAGAGGTGAAGAGAAGAGGCAGACAAAGAAAGACCTGGTTACAGAACCTGACTGACTGGACAGCATGCCACCGTGAAGTCGATTGCAACTGACCGCCAAAGGTGGAGAGAGCTGATCAGACAGTCAACAGAAACTGGTGATCCAGCGACAGGTAGTGTAACGGGATGATGATGATGATGATGAATGCACTGATTTATCTCCAGTTATTTCTAAGAAACAGTTATAAATGTGACATTCAGCAGTGACATGTCAATCAACACAGTAACTGTGAGTGATACCACGACATGTCTAGCGTTTTCACACTTTTCACATTCCCGTCTGGGTTCCGGGGCCCCATTGCGGACACAACCAGAACAGACCCACTGCCTTCCCAACAAGCATGTCGTAAGAGTCGACTAATTGGGGGTTTCCGTCGAAGTGCATCTGCCCGAGACGTAAACAACCAACAGTCTGCACATAAATAAGTCAGATCTGTAAAATGACTGCACGCAACAGTCAGGTTCTGGAACAAGTCCAAAGTCCAGAGATGGACGAACAACCATAACTTCCTGCCGGAGTTTACAGCTGGGTAACACGAAGAAGAAGACAGGTTGACAGTCAACCCTTTCTTTGATCACTTCTGTACATAAGCTTCAATTGTCTAACGCTCTACTCATCAGGGTTGGCTTTCACTTTCCTCAAAGTACTACATGGAATCTCCATCGGGAGGTCAGTGTACGACGAGCAGGCCGCCTCTCTAGTTCCCATCATTGTTGACAGAGCTCGGATCAAGCACATCCACATCCATCTGCCCCGGGACATCGTGGTGGCCAGCAAATTCGATCCGCTGGCAGACACACGGACGATCAACATGCCCGCTGGCATCCCGGACGGTGAGTGTTTGTTGGTTCTGGCCATATTTGTTTACCGTCTACCTGTTTGATCTGTCGGCTTGACGTCAGCGGGTGGATTTGTGTAGGTTAGCTACTTCTGCTTGTCGGCATTCGTGGTTTAGGCGTTGGGATCGCGAATCGTTATGTCGAGGTATCGGGTTCAATCCCAGCTGCAGGCGATTTGGCAACAGACCGTCTTGCGTTAGTTAGTTACGACAGTCGAATCGAGAGCTGACCGTTCACTTGGTAAACACCTGAACGTAAAATTGTGCCTAGAAAAATCACAACAGTCAAAACATACTGGTGGTTGGTTTTGTAACGTCCTGTAAACGTCCTGTAAACGTCCTGTAAACAACAGGCAACTACATTTTTTTTAAACTTCTGTTAATCTTCGCTCTCTCTCTCTCTCTCTCTCTCTCTCTCTCTCTCTCTCTCTCTCTCTCTCTCTCTCTCTCCCTCCCTCTCTCTCTCCCTCCCTCTCTCTCCCTCTCTCTCTCTCCCTCTCTCTACCTCTCTCTCCCTCTCCCTCTCTCTCTCCCTCTCTCTCTCCTCTCTCTCTCCCTCTCTCTCTCCCCTCTCTCTCCCTCCCTCTCTCTCTCCCTCTCTCTCTCCCTCTCTCTCTCTCCCTTTCTCTCCCTCCCTCTCTCTCTCTCTGTCTCCCTCCCTCCCTCTCTCTCTCCCTCTCTCTCTCTCTATCTCCCCCCCCCCCCCTCTCTCTCTCTCACTCTCTCTCTCTCTTTCCTGAACAAATGTAATCTCGGTATCTTCAACCCGCACGCTTGCACACATATCTGTTTGTCTGTCTACCTGTCTGTCTGTCTGCCTGTGTATGTATGTCTATATGCCTGTTTGTCTCTCTTTCTATCTGTCTGTTGACTTACTTATTATGTATATGTCTGTATGTCTGTCTGTCTGTTGACTTACTTATTAGATATCTGTCTGTATGTCTGTCTGTCTGTTGAGTTACTTATTATATATCTGTCTGTATGTCTGTCTGTCTGTTGATTTACTTATTATGTATCTGTCTGTATGTCTGTCTGTCTGTTGACTTACTTATTTTATATCTGTGTATATGTCTGTCTGTCTGTTGACTTACTTATTTTATATCTGTGTATATGTCTGTCTGTCTGTTGACTTACTTATTATCTATCTGTCTGTATGTCTGTCTGTCTCTTGACTTACTTATTATGTATCTGTATGTATGTCTGTATCTCTGTCGGGCGCAGATTCCCTATTCCGCCGTCCAAAAAGTAATATAATGATGGAGCCTACTGCTGACTACAAGTAACTGTTTCCCACTCTGGTCAGCTCTCCGAAGGATAGATACCCCAGTGACTCGAAGAGACGTATTCTATACCTCAGTTCAACAAGAAACCTACCAGATACTGCGTTCAACCTCCAGAGAAGTTATAATTAGGGTCCTGCAATATTTGCATCACGTATTATCTTGGTTTATCTTGGCAATCCCGCAAGTCTTACACTAATAATATTAATATACAGCTACAAGAATGTGTATTCTCTCGTTACTGAATCATTATTTTTTCTGGGGAAACATTTGATACATTGTGAATAGAATAGTATAGTATGAAAGCGAAGTATAAGGGGTTGAGTGATCTCGAGGTATGGCATCCACCTCGAGTGCTGGAGGTCCCAGGTTCAAACTCCAGTGAAGGCTGGTATTTTTTCACGTGGACTTCTAGTAGTTTCCCTTGGTCTCTGGGTAGTAAGACCGGAAGCCCGAATGAATTGTTGCGCACGTAAAAAAAATTCCTTGGCAGTTGGAAATCGAAAAGAGTAGCCTAACAGCGCTGCTTGGGCAACATTTGGAGTTAAAACCTACCTAAAGTATTCAGAATATCAGTATATCAGGATCCTCGCCTGTGCAACGGAGTTCGTGCACTGCGGTAAGATTCTTTAAACTCAGGCTTGAGTTAGAAGTAGAACGGAGAACTTATGGGGTGCACCCGCATGCCACGGTGTTGATCCGTTGTACAAACATAGCAAAGAATATTTTGCTGTTGAAAATCCGTATGTATTACTTCGCCATGGAAACCTAGGCATTCAAGACTGTAACATCCTTTATAACGTCCAGGTTGGATAGGGTTGGATATCGGAGTCAAGACGCAGAAAATATTTGCTGACGTGATCGGTCGAGCCAGAACAATTCTCTGGCATGGTCCGCCGGGAGTGTATGAAATGGACAGCTGTTCTAAAGGGACGGAACAAACGGTGAAGGCTGTTGTCAAGGTATTATGTTGTTTTGGTGCAGAAGATTTGTCCTTAATTCAGATACTCGATTCATAGATTTACGGCAATTTCTCATCGTGTTAATACAAGGTTCATATGGTCGAGTTAGTGGCATTGCAGTCAACGTAGTCCCACGGTAGACAGTTTCGTCACGTGATGGACATGTGATCTCATGGCAGGCAGGTAGTCCCTTGACAGACAAAGTAGTCTTATAGCAGGCAAAGTATCCGGGTGCATACATGTAGTCTCATGGCAGACAGATAATCTAATGGCAGACAAGGTAGTTTTATGGCAGACAAGGTAGTTTCATGGCAGACAAGGTAGTCTCATGGCAGACAAGGTAGTCTCATGGCAGACAAGGTAGTCTCATGGCAGACAGATAATCTAATGACAGACAAGGTAGTTTCATGGCAGACAAGGTAGTCTCATGGCAGACAAGGTAGTCTCATGGCAGACAAGGTAGTCTCATGGCAGACAAGGTAGTCTCATGGCAGACAAGGTAGTTTCATGGCAGACAGGGTTGTCTCATGGCAGACAAGGTAGTCTCAAGGCAAACAGTACGGTTGGGATAAGATGTGTTAGGCCTTCACAAAGGTCATGAAAAAATGATGCATGGCGTGAAAAATTGATTTCTTAACAGCATTTTTTATCAGACATTTTCTAGAAAAATTCTTTCAATCACCCGTGATATATTTTACACGGCAGCAAATGGTGCTAGGCGTAAATCCCTGACTGTAACATATTGCAATGATACAGGGATGAATCCCTGACTGTAACATACTGCAATGATACAGAGATGAATCCCTGACTGTAACATACTGCAATGATACAGGGATGAATCCCTTACTGTAACATACTGCAATGATACATGGATGAATCCCTGACTGTAACATACTGCAATGATACATGGATGAATCCCTGACTGTAACATACTGCAATGATACAGGGATAAATCCCTGACTGTAACATACTGCAATGATACAGGGATGAATCACAGATAGTCTGCCTCTCAGTGAACGATACTGGCCGTTGTCATCCGTGTGGAAGGTTGTCATCCGTGTGGAAAGTTGTCATCCGTGTGGAAGGTTGTCATCCGTGTGGAAGTTTGTCATCCGTGTGGAAGGTTGTCATCCGTGTGGAAGGACAATCTATTATGGCTTCTCTCTATCTTACTCTTTTTTAAAAATCCTTTACCAATGTATGGAATCTTCTTATATGTAGCAGCTATGGTGGTTACTGATGTTGCTGCATTATAACGAGATAGCAGACCGTTTTATCTTTTTATGTTCTGTTATCACTGCACATTGGGCGTTCCTACGATGCAGCAGTTCTTCAAGATACTCCTACTAATTATTTCATGAGAGGTTGGTTATTGTGTCTCGGCTTCGAAGGCAACATAGATGTGCTTTACACTCATGTCACGTAATCGTGTTAGTGTCAGAGATTACTATGCTGGGGTTCTCAGCATATCTGCCATCGTCTTTCGGTTTTTTTTTAAACCTGTCTGTATCTGGCTATCCGAAGGACACCCACACTATTTTATCTGTTACATGTTGATGAGTAGTTTGATCCGTGGTGTTATAACATCAGCCGCCACCCCGCCACAGCCGCCACCCCGCCACAGCCGCCACCCCGCCACAGCCGCCACCCCGCCACAGCGGCCACCCCGCCACAGCGGCCACCCCGCCACAGCGGCCACCCCGCCACAGCCGCCACCCCGCCACCCTGCCACAGCCGCCACCCCGCCACAGCCGCCACCCCGCGGGCAATAGTTGTGACGGGCTGGCTAAACCAGGAGTGGGTAGCCCACCTGGTTGTAAACCACTCAGAAATTGGAATATGCCTTCCCGGCATGCAAAGACTAGACACGTCTGATTGTGCGGATGAAACCTCTTATGGTTTAACGGACAAAAAGGCGATTACCAGCAAACTCTGTTGAGATGTTCGAGCAAGGCAGGGCACTTCAGACGCCTTGGTCATCCCTTGCACCTAGGTCCAGTTATTATCGACTTGACTTTGTCCTGCCATTGGATGAAGATGGACACAGGCGAGAGAGTGAGGCAAACGAATTGCGCAACTCTTCCTCGCTTAAATCCAATCCCTTGCGCAAGCCAGTGTTGTCCGCACTGCTCACGAACTGTCCTGTCTCATAGTGAACTAATCAACCACCTCCGCACTCATAATCATTGATCATTACCACTCCTGATGAAAAGTAGTCATCATCACTCGTGATGGTCGAAAAGAATGCTTTTATGATTATCGTGTGGTCGTTTTTGTTTTTTTTCGACACACTTGACAGCCTTTAATGTATCACCAGAGATGCTGTGGCATTCTGGATCCAACGAAGACAGAACCATTGTGTTTAATGGAACAGACACGATTTAGTTTTGTAGCCAAATTGTAATTTATTTAATTATGTCATACGTGAACGTTTTATATATATACAGGCAAACAATACACATTGTCCTGTTTTGCCATTATGTGTCACATAGGGCAGTTTATTTCTTCATTATCTTCTGTCTACCCTGTGCAATCACTTCGATACTGTGGATGGAATCCAGTCCAGCACCTTTGGCTTCTCTCGTCAACGTTCGCCTTATGGTTTCTCGTGGACATCATCGCTTCCTCAATCTCTTTTTCATTGAAGTCTTGTCTGGTGATTATTTTTTGTTTTGTTTTCTCAGAACGTGTCTAATATAGCACCATCTTCCCTGTCTTATAACTGTAGATACTAGTGGTCGATCTGACATTTCTCTTATGTCTCCATCCCTCTTAAATTCAACCTATTTTACATGCATCCTTTTCCTCCAGTATTTGTTTTTGACAACATTGAACTTTGGTTCCATGCCTCTAGCGGTCCCCCAACTTTCAGCGTCACATGTTACAACATAAATAACATTGCAACTGGAAATACGTCACTTGGCTCTAAACCTATATCACTTAGAGTTCAATATTTTATTATAGAAGCTGCTAATGCCTTGCCAATACTTGCTACCATGTCTTTCTTTGTATCTCCTTCACTATCAAAATTACTGCCTAAGTAAGAAGATTAACCTGTTACTTCAGAGTTATTTTGGCGGTAGGGGAAAAAGGGAAAAAAAAGGGGGGGGGGGTGTCTGGTCTTACATCTGCTGGATCTGTTATAGCTGCCTTTAATATTTGTGTCTTATATACTCCATTTGTAATGCCAAGTTTGAGGCGTTTCTGACTTATCAGACACAATAGCATCTGCAACATCAAGAGCTTCCAACATTTATTCATCAGTCATTCAATAAATACATCAAATAACATGGCAGAAATAAAAAGTCTTAAACAAGGTTTCAACTTCACCGCAATCGGGTTTCCCCATGCTTGCTCCGTTTCTGTGCCAGTGCAAATCTAAGTAAATGTTTCTCACTGTCGCATTTGAACAATGGTGAACTAACAACTAGTCTCAAACTCCAGAAATATGAATATTTCAATTGCTAGAGGTGCCAAAGCCAACATTGGCCCCCAGAAATGGAGTTTATCGTTGATGGAAGTACGAAAAGCTGTCTATACACACATAGAATATCACATAATGACACAAGGTATTTCATCAGCTCACACGTAAACCGGCTACAGGCCATATTAAATACCATGACACAACCGGTGCACAAATGAAAGGCGTTCCACAGGAGAAACACAACTCACAGGGCTGTACCGATCGCTAAATTCGGTAGCGAAACCGACAACTAGCATTTATATGCGGAAACTGCATCAGCAAAGCGCTGTCGGAAGCAAAAATAACTTCGAAGTTTAACAATCAGCCATGCCTATTTTTCCATTTTACCCCGGAAGTCTACATCGCTGTAGGGAATTGTAAAATACTGTAGTGAACCACTAAAAATAATAAACCATTCGAAAGCAATGTGTAAAGGCTCGTCGGCGGCTGTGGCTTAAGTCTTGCACCAGTTTCGACAGTGGTACAGATGCTGACCATTTAGAAAGCAATTGCAAACTACTGAACGTAAAATGTGCCCAGAAAAAAGAAAACAGCTAAAAAAAAAAGGGGTTGGGGCTGGTTCAACAACGTCCTGTAGAGGATAACGCAACTAACATTTTATGAACGCTCAGAGTGCAGTGCGAACGAAAGATGGGTTAAGTTATTAGTTTGCAACAGAAACAGGAGTAAAACATTGACGTATTTTATTTTCTACCCTGTTATTTGTAGGTATGTGTATGTTAGTGTGCGTACAAATTTATGCGTGTGTGTGTAAGTGTGCGTACACACACACACACACACACACACACACACACATATATATATATATATATATATATAAATATATAAATATATATATATATATATATATATATATATATATATATATATATATATATATACACACATATATGCCTGTATGTGTGTGTGTGTGTGTTACACATACAATGAAACAGGTCTGAAGTAATCAACTACCGTGAAAGATGTTCTATGTTTCTGGCGAGTGTGTGTGTGTGTGTGTGTGTTACACATACAATGAAACAGGTCTGAAGGAATCAACTACCGTGAAAGATGTTCTATGTTTCAGGCGACTCAGCTTGGTGCCATGACTATGATACAGGGTGCCGATACAGTCGCATGCTGCAGGAAGTTTCATGCCGAAAACCACATCAGCCGAATCTGCCTTGAACACGGGGTTTGTGTTGAGCATGTCCTAGAGAACCAACTGCCAGGTATCGAGTTCCTGGACTGTCGTGAGGACATGATGGTAAGTATCATATTCCTGAAGCTAGATATGCGTAGTTTTTGGGCACCAACTATTACTGTTCATTTGTCACCACACTTTCGCCAATTTTTGCCCGTGACAATGCACGTCATACAAAGTTCAATCAGTTAAGAATTTTGTTAACACTAATGTGTACGGATGTGCTCGAAAGGTGTAAATATTACAGTCCAGCTGTAAACACAAACAAACGTGTCGATAGCATTTTTAAAGTTCACAGGAAAGACAGAGGTAGAAGACTAAGGCCTTATCTTGCAAACGTCAACACTTGGTACAAGTGAGCCTTTCCATCAAACAGACGATATAAAACTAAAGACACCACGCCAATTGCAGCTGCTGGGCAACTTGTCCAGGCCATAAACCGAGGGTTTCTTAGCAAACGAGAAACTGGCAAGAGGACAACAATTACTGTCTACCGCTCCACCTAGGTACCAGTCCTGACCTACAGGTGTGAGTCATGGGTCATGACAGCTCACAGAAGTAGCTTCAGGCCTCAGAAATAAGATATTTGAGAATTTAAGTATTATTTAAATTCAGTTTGTTTTACTAGGTCTGTGAAAGGCTTCACTGGCAAACATTAGTTTTACTAGGTCTGTGAAAGGTTTCACTGGCAAACATTAGTTTTACTAGGTCTGTGAAAGGCTTAACTGGCAAACATTAGTTTTGCTAGGTCTGTGAAAGGTTTCACTGGCAAACATTAGTTTTACTAGGTCTGTGAAAGGCTTCACTGGCAAACATTAGTTTTACTAGGTCTGTGAAAGGTTTCACTGGCAAACATTAGTTTTACTAGGTCTGTGAAAGGCTTCACTGGCAAACATTAGTTTTACTAGGTCTGTGAAAGGTTTCACTGGCAAACATTAGACGGAAACTAATAAACGCATTATTAAACTTAACTGGAAAAGAAGCCATCAATCTCACATGGCAATAACTATTCACAACATAAAGACAAAACTAGAACGGTTCGGAAAGGAATGCGTTTAAACCAAGACTTTTCAACTGATCTGCATCAAAGACTCAAGCAGTTTCATAAATTACTTGACAAATTAATATCATCATCATCATTTTATCTTCATCATTTTATCATCATTATCATCATCGTCATCATCACCATCCTCATCAACATCATCGTCGTCATCATCATAAGCTATTCAGTGTTATTTGGAGTGAATGAACAGGAATGACAGAGCTGAGTTGAACAAAGACTCACACCAAGTCGGAGTATGCATCATAGATTAGTCTGTGTGTATTGTTTAATTTTATTTTACCGTAATTAAAAATGTCAATTAGTGGCAAGCAATATTTTGCATGTATGTCGTACCGTGCTAGGATCTTGAATTTGTTACTTATACTTTTGGACCAAGACAAGTGTATGTACACAATTATAAAAGCAAGAAGGTAACAAAACAAACTACAATACAACGGCAGCAATCAATAATACATGATTATGATAATAAATAAGAGATTCCCAGTTGCTTGTTTTTTTTTAAAATTGCAACAAGTTTATGGATCCGTGTTAGATGTGCCTACTGCGTGTGGATGTATGAGTCAAATAAAGGCCAAATCCTTAACAAATGTTGATACAACACGTGCATGTATTAAAACGAATGAGAAATGTTGAATGTTGAATAAACAATCGACATCATAGCACTCCGGACACCACCATAAGCGCTCCGTCCTTATCTCCAGCAGCAAGCTAAGATTCAAAACTCCGATGGTACCAGTAACTGTCTGATTGTATATCCGTCTAACCTTTCCCCTTGGGTGTCGAGCGTCGGCCAGATCGTTATAATTATTATTATTTTGTCTTTGATTTTCTAATGGGTCATAGGTTCCTAACCGACTGAAGCCGAATCCTTGTTCGTGATAGTTGAATTTGGCTATACTCCGGGTTTCCGGTCATGATATGACGTGTTTTGACAGCTCTGCCAATTCTGAGTCTTCAGTCGAAGTTTAAATATTGAAATCATAATGAAATTTACTTTAAAATGCTTACTGTTCCAATGGATATCCGATAAGTTAATAATTTTCAAGTTATATGACAATAATATGTTACCTGTGGTTTTACTGTTAATTTTTCACGGTAAGAACATCAATTTTACCCAATTTCGATAACCCGGAAACTTGCCATGTGTGTAGTAGCATACTAATCAAAGACAAACGAGGGCGGTCTGCTTGGGCTTTGTTCCCAAAGCCAGTGAAGCTCACCACTACTGTGTTCGCTTGGAACAATGGCTCCCAGCTTACGACTGACAACACTGGCCAAACGCAGTCACACAGAAAAGCCGGTTGACAAAATCAGAAGGACAACTAGCCCGGAGCCCACGCCACATTCAACTTCCCCTCGGCTTAACAGGCAGATCAAAGCTGGGACCGAACTGAACACACCCAGTGCTTCAATAGAAAATGTTTCACTACCTGGCCAGTGCACCACAAACGTATCTTCACCTAATCGTGATGCTGACTCAAACACGAGTCATCATTCGCCATCGTCACGCCTAGGTAACGGTGTAGCAGATACGAATCTAAATAAAAATGTTTTACATCATTGCTCCGAACTGATCCAATCATTGAAGGACAGGCTAACGCTTCTTATTACTGAAAAGTGCTCATCTTCTGTTTCCAAATTTACAGAAGAAAACTGTGGCCCACACTCGGAATGATTGTAATGATAAAACGTCCTCTAGTGCAGCTGTAAACTTTTCTTCAACCCAAGTGCACATTCCGGTGCAGCACAAACCATGTCTTATTTCTCAGACTGAGACTTATGATGAACTGTTTCCTTCCTTGCCTGTTAAGCAGTCTCCACAGTGCAGATCTACAGAAGCACCCTTAAATAATAGCGCTATGCCCCAGATGTCAGTCTCCAATGTAGGACCTGCTGGTGGTACTCACGTTAACCACCCCTCACTGTACACTAACGTACATCCTGCTTACCGCTGGAATCGAGATGTCGAGCATCTCATGCAGTTTAATCCTGCAGCTCTGCACCAGGCTTTCATGATGTCACTCCAGCAGAGACGGTACCCTACCCTATCACATGCCAGTACAACCCAGTGAGTACATCTTGAAAAAAAGTCAGTGCCAAGAAATATAAATTTCCTTATACCAAATACAATGTCAGCCAGTCGTAATCAGTGGTTAAACAAAGGTGGCCTCCGAATAGGTCACCTAAACATTTATCATTTGTTAGGCAAACTACCTGAGCTATCAGTCAGGATTAACAGCCAGTTTCATCTTTTTGGAATTACCGAAAGTCGGCTAAACAATAAAATTACTAATAATGAAATTAAAATCAATGGGTTCAATGTTATTCGCAAAGACGCAGTGAGAAAATTAGAAACAGGTATAACTGTTTATATCTCAAATCGTATCAATTATTCCCATAGAAATGACCTAGAATCCTTAGAAGTAGAGTGTGTCTGGCTGGAAGTCAAGCCGTCAAACCAGCAATCGCTTTTCATTGGTTACCTGTATCGAAATCCGTGTGCAGGTAACAATTGGTATGACGACTTCACTTCTATGCTGGATAGAGTGTTTAGCTTAGGAAAAGAAATTATTCTTCTAGGAGATTTCAACATTGATGCAAAGAAACGAAACCAAACATGGCGAGATATCATCCTATCCTATAACTTTAAACAACTAATCAACCGGACCACGAGAGTGACAGAAACCACCTCAACTATAATAGATCACATCTATGTGTCTTGTCCAACAAATATTATTGAGTGTACTGTTCCTGCTAGTGCAGTCAGCGACCATTATCCCGTATGCATTACTTGGTCAAAAGGTAAATTTAGAGCTCCTAAATATAAGCATTTGACTATTAAATTTAGATTTTTCAAAACATTTAATCCGGATTTATTTTTACGTGACTTGCAAAATGTACAGCTCGATAATGTTTATCAACTTCCTGAACCTGACGACGCTATAGACTACTGGACTAAGACAGTCTTCGGTGTTTTTGAAAAACATGTACCAGTTAAGTAAGTTAGAGTAAAAAGCCAAACTAAATCACCGTGGATAACTAGTGCAGTTCTAGAAATTATGAGAGAGTGGGATACGGCACACAAAAATAAAAACTTTACTGCTTATCGCAAATTAAGAAATAAAGTGCAATATGAAATTCGTAAAATTAGGAAAGACCACTTTAATAGATTAATTAAAGATAAAACAAACAGTGCAGATATCTGGAAGGCTATTAATACGCTTACCAATTAGAAACATTGTTCAGATCAGGCAATCCCTAATTTGCTAACATGTGAAACGTTCAGTTCCTTCTTCAGATCAGAAATTGAGTATTTAAAGTCATCAATACCAGATTCACAGTGTGACTTAAGCCTACTAGCATCATTCTGTGAGGAAAAATGCACCACGACTATTTCTCCAGAGATCCCACTTCTGTCTGTTGCTGAAGTGAACACATATCTCTCCAACCTCAAGCAAACAAACTCCTCTGGCTTAGATGGAATCAGTAATCGAATCCTTCGATGTGCTGCACCAGTCATTAGTGACTCCCTAACATTTATATATAATCAGTGCCTTTCTAAGAACTACTTTCCATCAGCATTTAAAATTGCCAAAGTGTATCCTCTACTCAAACCTGGCTCAGCTGGCAACAGTTCTCTTGGCAGTTATAGACCCATTTCTCTACTGTCCTCGCTATCCAAACCATTGGAGAAACACATACATAAAATAACGTTTCAGCATTTAAATAACAACAATCTGATAGTTGATAGCCAATCAGGGTTCAGGCCTATGCACTCTTGCCATACTGCGATGACAAAAGTGACAGACAACTGGCACTTTAACATCAACAAAGGAAACATTTGCGGTGCAGTTTTTGTAGACTTTTAGAAAGCCTTCGATATGGTTGATCATGATATTCTAATTAATAAATTAAAAATATTAAAAACTAACGATAATTTAGTCGAAATAATGCGGTCATTTTTATCTGATAGACAGCAAGTGGTATCCTTCAACAACCGCCTGTCAGAATCCGCTCAGTTAAATATAGGCGTGCCACAGGGGTCGATTCTGTGTCCACTACTATTTGCCACGTATATTAACGACCTTCCATTACATCTTAGTATAACATGAGATTTATTTGCTGATGACTGTACAATATATACTAGTAATGAGAATCGTAATGAGTTAGAAAGATCTTTACAGAAAGAAGTACACAATCTTTGTAAATGGAGCAACAGCAATCGCATGCAAATTAACATAAATAAAACGAAGTCTATGCTTATAACAACCAATCAAAAGTTGCAAACGTTAGTATTGCACAAGCCAACACTCGAGCTCTGTATTGATAAATTACCTATTGGTAATGTAACGGAACACAAAACTTTAGGCCTTACAATTGACAACCATTTAACCTGGAATTCTCATCTTTCTGTCATAATTAAGAAAAAGCACAAAAAGTGTATCAGCTTGCCAAAATTCTAGACTAAGATGCAGGAAAAGTATTTTACGCGTCTTACATCCAAACACATGTTGACTATTGTACCACAGTTTGGGATGGTTACGCCAAATCCAATGTTAAAAGACTAAGTTCTCTTCAAAACCGTGCTTTACGCCTGGTTTCAGATAGTAAACATATCGAAAAAAAAAAAAAATATCTATAACCATCTAAGACTATTGCCATTTAGCAAACGTTTAATTGTTAGCAAGGTCAAATTTATTCATAAAATTTTTTCTCAAAATACTCCAAAATACCTTTTCCGATTAATTAAATCAAATCCTATAAATAGCAAGCGACTAAATTTATTACATTTGCCTAAACCTAGAGTAGATTTATATAAAACAAGTTTAGCGTACTCCGCTGCTCATTTGTGGAGTCAACTTCCACTAGACCTGACAAATTCTAAAAGTCCCTATTCATTTAATCGTAAACCTTTTCAATTCATACTTACAAGCGATTATATGCCACCTTGAATGTAATGTAAACCATATTGCATTATCAATTTATTATTAAACAAGGTGTGTATGATATGTATGTGTGCGCGCGCCTGTGTGTGTGATATGTATGTATGTGTAGGCGTGTTTTTACACATATGATTCTGAGTATGTTGGTTGTCCGCTTGTGTATCTGCGAATATATGCGTCTGTGTCCTTGTGTATGTGTGCGAATGTGTGTGTATTCGCGCGTATGTCAACGTGTATGTTTAAGTATGAATTAGTCTGTGTGTGTTTAAGTGTGCCTCTTTGTTGTGTATGTGTGTCTGCGTGTGTGTGTGTGTGTGTGCAATTGGATACATGTGGCTGTGTATATGTGACTGTGTATGTGTATCTCTGTGTTTGTCTACATATGTATGTGTCTCGGTGTTTGTCTGCATATTTGATATGACTGTGTGCATTTCTTCGTGTGTGTCTGTGTGTGTCCCCGTATGTGTTTGTCTGCATGTTTGTATGTCTGTCTGCGTGAGTGTATATATATGGGTGTGTGTATGCACGTGCGGGTTTTTGCATGCACTTTACAACTCATGCTTTTGTGTTCTTTTATAATATTCATAATATGGATAACATCATATGATCATAACATGCTTTATTAGTAAAATACAACTGCTGTGCGAAAGATGGTTGACTAGAAGAGCCGAATGTAAGACGGGCCTGCGTGCCCAATTTGTGACTCTTTGAAAATAAAGTTCGTTCGTTCGTTCGTTCGTTCACTTCTCGCAGTGCCATTCTCCTCAGACGGTAATGATCTATCTGTCCCTCGGCACTGTTGACTCGCTCCCAAAGGACCCTCACAACATCCAGCTTGTCATACATCAGACAAAGCAGCAATGGATAATATACCCACAACGGACTGAACTGTATAAATAAAGTAGAGAGATGACTCACAAACATCGCTCGTATGTTACTATACATAATAAAATTATCACGAGAAACACAGTCCATTAGCTTAATTGTCTAAGAAAGACGCATCAGAAGTATCCGCCAAATTCTGGACTCCGGGATATCGAAACAGCTTGAGGACGGCATATCTAAATCTGGCGTTTAATGCAAAATAGATAATAAAGTTCATGCCAGAATTGAGCAAGCCTAGCAGGTTGAACATGTTGTAGAGAAAACGTGGTAGCGGCCAGTAGTAGTCAACGCCCATACACACCACAGTGGGGGTCAAACAGATGAAGTAGACGCCAAAAACTGTCATGAAGAACTTCACACTTTTGAAACGATCAGTTGGCTTCTTCCAGGCGAGAGACGAACTGACGATTTGTGGCCGTGTATTTGAAGCTTCCTCTTGCTGACTGGCCTCCTGGCGAAGCTCTGACTGTAGTTTCGCATGAAATAACCCTGTGTCCTCTCTCTGGCACAGACTTGTAGTAAATACATGACTTGAACGGGGAGGTTGGACAACAATAGTTTTAGACTGGATCACTCTCCTGTGTCTGTAGGCCGTCAGTAAGATTTGTGAATACATGGCCACGTCGATGGCGACACTGGTTGTGTAAATGGATACATTAGCGTAAAACATGTAGCCTACGGGCATAACTATTGTGATGTCACAGCTAGTAGTGTTCCTGGCTTGGTCATGAATTGCCTGAGGTAGTAGGGCGTAGAACAGCCCAAATGACCAGGTGCTGGCAATGATAATGTAAACAACTTTTCTACTGACCACTGTCTCGTAGAGGTAAGGTCTTATAATGTACAGATATCGGTCTATCGCTATAAAGACCATGTGAATAGTCGACACAACCGCCATGCCCAAGTTTGTGCCCAGCACTAGCAAGCATAACTTCATGTTTCTATCGTAGTACCGATTCCTGATGGATGGAACATAGAACATAGATAAAGGTATCAAACCCACACCTACAACAACGTCTGTGGCTGCCAGAGACACTACATACATGTTGGACAATGTATGGAGGCTCCGGGTTCGTCTCACCACCAGGATTGTGGCACTGTTGACGAAGATGATGAACAGGGACATCACAAGAGCGAACACGATGAGAACTATCTGGCTGACAGAAATGTCCACCTGCGCCTGGACATAGGTAGTGACTGTTGTACTTGTGATATCAGGAACTGTACCACTGGTTCTCTCCAGGACGCTGAGTGTCACTGCCGCCCCGTCAAACGTAGTCATTGTTTCACACTGCCGCCCCGTCAGACGTGGTCATTGTTTCACACTGCCGCCCCGTCAGACGTAGTCATTGTTTCACACTGCCGCCCAGTCAGACGTAGTCGTTGCTTCACACTGCTGCCGCGTCAGACGTAGTCATTGTTTCACACTACCGCACCGTTAGATGTAGTCATTGTTTCACACTGCCGCCCCGTCAGACGTAGTCATTGTTTCACACTGCCGTCCCGTCAGACGTAGTCATTGTTTCACACTGCCGCCCAGTCAGACGTAGTCATTGCTTCACACTGCCGCTCCGTCAGGCCTAGTCACTGTTTCACACTGCAGCCCCGTCAGACGTAGTTGTTGTTTCACACTGCCACCCCGTCAGACGTAGTCATTGCTTCACACTGCCGCTCCGTTAGATGTAATCATTGTTTCACACTGCCGCCCCGTCAGACGTTGTCATTGTTTCACACTGCCGCCCGGTCAGACGTAGTCATTGTTTCACACTGCCGCCCCATCAGACGTAGTCATTGTTTCACACTGCCGCCCAATCAGACGTAGTCATTGTTTCACACTGCTGCCCCGTCAGGCCTAGTCACTGTTTCCCACTGCCGCCCTGTCAGACGTAGTCACTGTTTCTTTCCTTAGTATCTGCCAATTCTGAAATATTAAAAAGTTTCTGTTAAAAATAGTGCGGCGTGGTTATATCGTATGTAAGCAACGTTAATATACAGTGTGTTCCGTTCTGGTCATTCCTGCACTTAAATGAGAGGATACAGCTAGAAGTGCCTTATAAAATCATATACTACACAACACACACACACACAAATGCACACACACACACACACACACACACACACACACACACACACACACACACACACACACCAGATGGGGTAATTTGTTTGATAAAAGAGGAGCAATACGATAGAAACACCGTGATATGCGTCCAAAAAGGGGTAATTTCTTTTAAATGCACTTTCCAGAAAAGGTCATTTGTTAGACACATGGTTATGATGGGCTTATTTT
Organism: Candidula unifasciata; assembly: GCA_905116865.2. Classification (NCBI taxonomy): domain Eukaryota; kingdom Metazoa; phylum Mollusca; class Gastropoda; order Stylommatophora; family Geomitridae; genus Candidula; species Candidula unifasciata. The sequence continues at coordinate 138,759 of CAJHNH020008495.1, forward strand.
ATAGACGTTTTTAAATAGGTAATCTGATAGACTTTGGCGAAGTGGTCTCTTGTTAGATACACGCTTAGGAAGAAAAATGTGTTTTTCCCATGTCAGTGAAGAGGTTTATTTGATAGATACTCATTCGTGCATAGATAAATTGCCTAGTGACTCAATTTTCAATTGGCTTTCGCTACAAACTCCCAGGCACTTCTCCTCTTTCCTCTCAGCACCGAACCATCTGTAAAGATAATCAGATCACCTGGGCGTGAATTGTCGTAAATCAACTGTTGGACTTCCACCTTCGTAGTATCCGCTGGCATTCCGGCCTAATGTGATCATAACCCTACATAGGTCAGACTTTTCCTCTGTTAATCTGACCCAACCCTCTCCTCGCCCAATGTTCTCCAGCATGCATACTTCTCTGATTGTGTCTTCTGCTTGAGCCATCTACGAGAATGTTTGACGGCAAAAGAGGGAAAGGAAAGCCAAGAGAGATCTGGGTAGTTCGATATCATGACAAGCAAGAGTATATGTATCTAAAGTAACTGAAGGTACACATGAGAGAGGCTTGATTACTAAGGCTGCGTGTCATGAACTTTAAGAAATGGATTTGTACTTATACAAGCGACAAGTTGATTCAGTCTAATGAAATGTTGTCAAACGTCCAACATGAATGTTGGTTTTTGAATGTAGGATACGATAACTCTGCTCTGGTGACCATGTAGATTCTGCAAAGGTAAACAGTGTTGATGGAGCTTGTTAGTGTATGTCAATAGTTTATGCAGTCTGTACCCAGAAACTTGACATTTGTTAACTGAGAACTTCACTTTTTTTTTTTCTTCTTTTGGTCCACACCTCGCAGCTTTTTTTATTGTCTCGGGGTTCTGCCAGGGGTTGCTTTATTTGTTATCCGTGTCGATTTCCAAGCACATCGGTCCGACCCATTCATGCTCCGTCTTCCGATGCCATCACAGTGTCTCCATGCTCAAGAAACCCAGCAGGAGTTGAGTGACATAGGTACTTTCTTTGCCGTGGAACCGATTTCTGCTGAACCACGTGTGATGTCAATCATTTACAAGGTCCGACAATAAAGTAATGAGACTGATTTGATTGTGGCCAAGACAAGAAGGCCATATATGAAGCAGAGCATGGAATTCAAAGAGGCAACATTCATCTATGATCTGGAAACTTTTCATCGCCGCCTGATAAGCAGACAGCAAACAAGCTGCCATTTTGTTGACCTAGTCAGATATGCATTGTTATGTAATCAGCATAGAGCGAAAATCTAGTATTAAATTCTGTTTAAATCTCAACAACAACAACAACAACAACCAAAGCAATGTTTCCCCGAATTGATTGCCTGGCATATTTCGCTGTATCTCGTCAGGTGCATACTACAGTAACAAGTGAATAAATGAAGCAAATAGCTGAATCCTAGAAACTGAAACACAAATTCGAGTACATTCTACACTGTCTGTTTCACCAAGGTAACCTTAAGGAAACTACCATTTCTTTTTGCCTACAGAGATCCAGTTAGTGTTAACAGGTTGATCGCGGAAGCTTCCGCGTATCTGAGTAATCTACGGTTGGCCAAATTGTAAATAATTCGAAATGCATCATCCTACGAATCAGGTGACTGGTCGACAAAATCCATCATCAGCAATTGCGTGCCATATTCTAAATTCCGGACACATCATTAACAGGGATGATGCATTTCGACTTATTTACAATTCGGCCAACCGTAGATTACTCAGATACGTAGAAGCTTCCGCGATCAACCGGTTAAAACCTGATTTCTGTAGGCAAAAAGAAATGGTAGTTTCCTTAAGGTTACCTTGGTGAAACAGACAGTGTAGAATCTACTCAAATTTGTGTTTCAGTTTCTAGGATTCAGCTATTTGCTTCATTTATTCACTTGTTACTGTAGTATGCACCTGACGAGATACAGCGAAATATGCCAGGCAACAACAACAACAACAACAACAACAAAACTGCGGAAAAGACACTTAAATTGATGCAACAAGTTTATGGACATCATTGTTCATAGATTTTCAGATGGTATTCACGATTCAAAAGTGGTGTGGGATTGATTACTTATGGAACTAGACATGGACGCCCAGTTTCTATTCCTAATGAGGATTTTACTGCAAAAGTCAGTAGTAGTATTAGTAGTAGTAGTAGTAGTAGTAGTAGTAGTAGTAGTAGTAGTAGTAGTAGTAGTAGTAGTAGTAGTAGTAGTAGTAGTAGTAGTAGTAGTAGACTTTAACCCCACCAGGACATCACACAAGCGATAAACACCCGATGACACAAAGTGCTCCCATGGGGATGAGAATCACAGTGGAGAGGTCCCAGAAACCGCGTTCAGCAATTAGACCATATTTATGGTCAGGCTATTTTGCGGCCCCTGGCAAGAACCAGAGTAGGGCTTCAAATAACGAAAAATTGCATCTCACAAGGAGATCTGGAATAATGCTGCAAAAGTCAGAAAACGGATACAAGAAGATCATTATTTGACTGTGATGATGATGGTAAATAAATTTGGAGTTAATAGAGAGACCAGTTGTAAAATTTAGGTGCAAGATTTGGGGAAGAAAAAAAGTTGCTTGCTGGTTTTTACCTTCTTCATGACAATGCACCGGCTGACCGGGCTGTAGTTGCACCATAATTGTTGGCCCTAAAATAAGTGTGTGTTTTAACCATGCACCCTATTTCCCAGATTTGTCTCCATGTGATTATTTTAGATTCACAAAATTAAAGTTGCATTGAAAGGATGTTTCTTTGACGATATTGATGATATCCAAAGGGCCGTAACATCGGCTTCAATGGCCATAACAACAGAAGAGCTACAGAGGTCGTTCCAGTGTTAGATCGAGCCATTCGCTGTATCAATGCACAATGGGTTTACTTTGAACAAAATACAAGTTAAATCTTCAACTGTTGACAATTGTAATTTTTATGGTATAAGTCTCAATGCGTAATTGTCAGACCTTGTATGAGGCACGTGTTCTTCTGTGGTAAGATGTCAAACAGTACATCTTCTCTCTTGGTCTCCAAGTGTCTCTCTTGGTCTCCAAGTGTCTCTCTTGGTCTCCAGATGTCTCTCTTGGTCTCCAGATGTCTCTCTTGGTCTCCAAGTGTCTTTCTTGGTCTCCAGATGTCTCGCTTTGTCTCCAGATGTTTCTCCTGGTCTCCAGATGTCTCTCCTGGTCTCCAGATGTCTCTCTTCGCCTCCAAGTGTCTCTCCTGGTCTCCAAGTGTCTCTCTTGGTCTCCAGATGTCTCTCCTGGTCTCCAGATGTCTCTCTTCGCCTCCAAGTGTCTCTCCTGGTCTCCAAGTGTCTCTCTTGGTCTCCAGATGTCTCTCTTGGTCTCCAGATGTATCTCCTGGTCTCCATATGTCTCTCCTGGTCTCCAGATGTCTCTCTTGGTCTCCAAGTGTCTCGCTTGGTCTCCAGATGTCTCTCTTGGTCTCCAGATGTCTCTCTTGGTCTCCAGATGTCTCTCCTAGTCTCCAGATGTCTCTCTTCGTTTCCAGATATCTCTCTTGGTCTCCAGATGTCTCTCCTGGTCTCCAGATGTCTCTCTTGGTCTCCAGATGTCTCTCTTGGTCTCCAGATGTCTCTCTTGGTCTCCAGATGTCTCTCTTGGTCTCCAAGTGTCTCTCTTGGTCTCCAAGTGTCTCTCTTGGTCTCCAAGTGTCTCTCTTGGTCTCCAAGTGTCTCTCTTGGTCTCCAGAAGTCTTCCTTGACCTCCAAGTGTCTCTCTTGGTCTCCAGATGCCTCTCTTGGCCTCAAAGTGTCTCTTGGTCTCCAGATGTCTCTCTTGGTCTCCAGATGTCTCTCTTGGTCTCCAAGTGTCTCTTGGTCTCCAGATGTCTCTCTTGGTCTCCAGATGTCTCTCGGTCTCCAAGTGTCTTTCTTGGTCTCCAGATGTCTCGCTTTGTCTCCAGATGTTTCTCCTGGTCTCCAGATGTCTCTCCTGGTCTCCAGATGTCTCTCTTCGCCTCCAAGTGTCTCTTGGTCTCTAGATGTCTCTCTTGGTCTCCAGATGTCTCTCCTGGTCTCTAGATGTCTCTCCTGGTCTCCAGATGTGTCTCTTGGTCTCCAGTTGTCTCTCTTGGTCTCCAGATGTCTCTCTTTGTCTCCACGTGTTTCTCTTGGTCTCCAGATGTCTCTCTTGGTCTCCAGATGTCTCTCTTGGTCTCCAAATGTCTCTCTTGGTCTCCAGATGTCTCTCTTGGTCTCCAGATGTCTTTCTTGGTCTCCAGATGTCTCTCTTGGTCTCCAAGTGTCCCTCTTGGTCTCCAGATGTCTCTCCTGGTCTCCAAGTGTCTCTCTTAGCCTCCCATTGTAGATTACGTAGTGTCACATCCCATTGTAGATTAGGTAGTGTTCACATCCCATTGTAGGTAAGGTAGTGTTTACATCCCATTGTAGGTAAGGTAGTGTTCACATCCTATTGTAGGTAAGGTAGTGTTCACATCCCACTGTCAGGTAGTGTTCACATCCCAATTTAGGTAAGGTAGTATTCACATTCCATTGTAGGTAAGGTAGTGTTCACATCAATCTGTCAGGTAGTGTTCACATCCATCTGTCAGGTAGTGTTCACATCCCACTGTAGATAAGGTAGTGTTCACATTCCACTATCAGGTAGTGTTCACATCCATCTGTCAGGTAGTGTTCCCATCCCACTGTAGATAAGGTAGTGTTCACATTCCATTGTAGGTAAGGTAGTGTTCACATTCCACTGTAGACAAGGTAGTGTTCACATCCACCTGTCAGGTAGTGTTCACATCCCACTGTAGATAAGGTAGTGTTCACATTCCATTGTAGGTAAGGTAGTGTTCACATTCCACTGTAGACAAGGTAGTGTTCACATCCATCTGTCAGGTAGTGTTCACATCTCACTGTAGATAAGGTAGTGTTCACATTCCATTGTAGGTAAGGTAGTGTTCACATTCAACTGTAGACAAGGTAGTGTTCACATCCCACTGTCAGGTAGTGTTCACATCCATCTGTCAGGTAGTGTTCACATCCCACTGTAGATAAGGTAGTGTTCACATCCATCTGTCAGTTAGTGTTCACATTCCACTGTAGACAAGGTAGTGTTTACATCCATCTGTCAGGTAGTGTTCACATCCCACTGTAGATAAGGTAGTGTTTACATCCCACTGTCAGGTAGTGTTCACATTCCATTTTAGGTCAGATAGTGTTCATTTCCTATTGAAGATCAGGTAGTGTTCACATCCCATTGTATGTCAGGTAGTGTTAACTTTCCATTGTAAGTTAAGTAGTGTTCACAGCCGATTGTAAATCGGGTAGTGTTCACATCCCATTTTAAGTTGTCAGGTAGTGTTTATATCCCACTGTAAGTTGTCAGCTTGTGTTCACATCCCATTGTAGGTCAGAAAGTGATCACATCCTATTTTAGATCAGGTAATGATCTCCAGATGGGTGTATCAGACGCAGGACATCTTGCTCAGGATAGGAAGGTTTTCCGGAGGGTTGTTATGGCAGCGAGGTTCCGCGATGGACATGCTACTGAATGAATGAATGAATGTTCATATCCCATTGTAGGTTAGGTAGTGTTCACATTGATTGTAGGTCAGGTAGTGTTCACATTGATTTTAGGTTAGGTAGTGTTCACATTGATTGTAGGTTAGGTAGTGTTCACATTGATTGTAGGTCAGGTAGTGTTCACATTGATTGTAGGTCAGGTAGTGTTCACATTGATTGTAGGTCAGGTAGTGTTCACATTGATTGTAGGTCAGGTAGTGTTCACATTGATTGTAGGTCAGGTAGTGTTCACATTGATTGTAGGTCAGGTAGTGTTCACATTGATTGTAGGTCAGGTAGTGTTCACATTGATTGTAGGTCAGGTAGTGTTCACATTGATTGTAGGTCAGGTAGTGTTCACACCCTATTGTAGGTGAATCAGTCCTCACATACGCACTCGAGGATGGGATTATCTTCTAAATTGTCCTAGAACTCCGCATCGATCCAACCTAAGCCGGATGCCTGAAAACATTATGGGAAGTAAAGACTGTCTGCGTAATATTGTGGAAATTAACCATTGGATGTTGACATGTATCTATAAATGCAGTCACAACGTAAAAGTGCATGTTACTAAAATGATCTTAACTACCTGTGTTTATAAAATGGTGGCAGTGGGAGTGTCTTTAGTGTGGGGATTATGGCCGCATGGCTGGTACAGTCGCCACACACTATGCAGGTCAGGATATTTGTTTTTTGGCCGTCGACAGAAGATTCAAACTGAGGTCTCACGACTTAGATCCTGCATCCCAAACCTCTAGACCAGCCGTTGTCCGTCTGTTGTGAACCATAAGCATCACTTCCATCATCGTCAGCTCCCACTTCTGCCGCTCTGCTATGTAAGGCAGTTTTTGGTCCAACATTGTATGGGCGCCATAAGAGCACTTCCATTTTGTGTGGATGTCTATATATAATGTTACTTATACTTACCGCTAATCCAGGCCATACACGTTAGATGTGTCTGACAGAGGTCAAGCTAGCCCAGTGGAATAACCATTCCACTGTTTGTAGCATTGAACACTCAGAAACGAACTGTGAACTGAAATCTTTCACGTAAATAAATATTGAGACTGTCCTACATAAACTCTCCGAAGGTCTGTTCTATTATAAACAAGAGTTAGTGGGCTGTCAGATTTAACAACAATATCTTCGTTACAGCCAGTAAATCAAAGCTAGGACATTGTTGGAACTTCTACCACTGATAATAATCCAATGTGAGGTCAAAATTCCCGGCTCGTCTTCCATTAACAATGAGAAATCCCCATACTATGCATTAAACCGTACAGAAAATCACACCAGAGGGTGAAGCATTAAACTACTTGTTTCGCTAAATGGTAGGAATATGCACTGCCCACAAGGAGAGCCCACTTGGTAACTGAACTCTAATTCCGAGAAAACGCTATCAGAAAAAGGCTAGGGGTAAACGTTGCGGGCTTGCTGGCGGTGATTCTCAGGGGATCGATTTGTTGATCTCTGTTGTACATAGTAGCTAGAGAGTACCCACTCTCTGTTGTATATAGTAGCTAGAGAGTACCCACTCTCTGTTGTCTACGGTAGCTAGAGAGTGCCCACTCTCTGTTGTATACGGTAGCTTGAGAGTGTCCACTCTCTGTTGTATACGGTAGCTAGAGAGTGCCCACTCTCTGTTGTATACGGTAGCTAGAGAGTACCCACTCTCTGTTGTATACGGTAGCTAGAGAGTGCCCACTCTTTGTTGTATATGGTAGCTAGAGAGTGCCCACTCTCTGTTTTATACGGTAGCTAGAGAGTACCCCCTCTCTGTTGTATACGGTAGCTAGAGAGTGTCCACTCTCTGTTGAATACGGGAGCTAGAGAGTTCCCACTCTCTGTGGTATATAGTAGCTAGAGAGTGCCTACTTTATGTTGCATATAGTAGCTTGAGAGTACCCACACTTTGTTGTAAACGGTAGCTAGAAAGCGCCCACTATTTGTTGTATACGGTAGATAGAGAGAGCCCACTCTCTATTGTATACGGTAGCTAGAGAGTGCCCACTCTCTGTTGTATACGGTAGCTTGAGAGAGCCTACTCTCTGTTGTATATGGTAGCTAGAGAGTACCCACTCTCTGTTGTATATGGTAGCTAGAAAGTGCCTATTCTCTGTTGTATACGGGAGCTAGAGAGTTCGCACTCTCTGTTTTATATAGTAGCTAGAGAGTGCCTACTCTCTGTTGCATATGGTAGCTAGGGAGTACACACTCTGTTGTATTTGGTAGCTACAGAGTGCCTACTTTTTATTGTATATGGTAGCTACAGAGTACCAACATTCTGTTGTATATGGTAGTTAGAGAGTGCCCACTCTGTCTTGTATATGGTAGCTAGAGAGTGCCCACTCTCTGTTGTAAATAGTAGCTAGGGAGTACCACTCACTGTTGTATATAGTAGCTAGAGAGTGCCCATTCTCCACTGTATAGGGTAGCTAGAGACTGCCCACTCTCTGTTGTATACGGTAGTTCGCGAGTGCCCACTCTTTGTTGTATACGATAGCTCGAGAGTGCCCACTCTATGTTATATACGGTAGCTAGAGAGTTCCCACTCTCTGTTGTATACGGTAGCTTGAGAGTGCCCACTCTCTGTGGTATACGGTAGCCAGAGAGTGCCCACTCTCTGTTGTATACGGTAGCTAGAGAGTGCTCACTCTGTTGCATACGGTAGCTTGAGAGTGCCCACTCTCTGTTGTATACGGTAGCTTGAGAGTGCCCACTCTCTGTTGTATATAGTAGCCGGAGAGTACCAGTCTCTGTTGTATATAGTAGCTAGAGAGTGCCCACTCTCTGTTTTATACGTTAGCTGGAGAATGCCCACTCTCTGTTGTATATGGTAGCTACACAGTACCCACTCTCTGTTGCATATGGTAGATAGGCAGTACACACTCTCTGTTGTATATGGTAGCTACAGAGTACCCATTCTCTGTTGTATACGGTTGCTCGAGAGTGCCCATTCTCTGTTGCATGCGGTAGCTAGAGAGTTCCCACTCTCTGTTGTATACGGGAGCTTAAGTGTACCCACTCTCTGTTGTATACGGTAGCTAGAGAGTGCCACTCTCTGTTGTATACGGTAGCTACAGAGTACCCACTCTCTGTTGTATATGGTAGCTAGAGAGTACCCACTCTCTGTTGTATATCGTAGCTACACAGTACCCACTCTCTGTTGCATATGGTAGCTAGGCAGTACACACTCTCTGTTGTATATGGTAGCTACAGAGTACCCATTCTCTGTTGTATATGGTAGCTAGAGAGTACCCACACTCTGTTGAATATGGTAGCTACAGTGTACCCACTCTCTGTTGTATATGGTAGCTAGAGAGTACCCACTCTCTGTTGTATATGGTAGCTAGAGAGTACCCACTCTCTGTTGTATATTTAGCTACAGAGTACCCACTCTCTCTTGTATAGGTAGTGCCCACTCCCTGTTGTATATGGTAGCTAGAGAGTCGCAACTCTCTGTTGTATACGGCAGCTTGAGAGTGCCCACCCCTTTTGTATACGGTAGCTAGAGAGTACCCACTCTCTGATGTATACACGTAGCTAGAGAGTGCCCACTCTCTGTTGTATACGGGAGCTAGAGAGTTCCCACTCTCTGTTGTATATAGTAGCTAGAGAGTGCCTACTTTATGTTGCATATAGTAGCTTGAGAGTACCCACACTTTGTTGTATACGGTAGATAGAGAGCGCCCACTATTTGTTGTATACGGTAGCTAGAGAGAGCCCACTCTCTGTTGTATACGGCAGCTAGAGAGTGCTCACTCTCTGTTGTATACCGTAGCTTGAGAGTGCCTACTCTCTGTTGTATACGATAGCTAGAGAGTGCCCACTCTCTGTTGTATACGATAGCTTGAGAGTGCCCACTCTCTGTTGTATACGGTAGCTAGAAAGTGCCCATTCTCTGTTGTATACGGGAGCTAGGGAGTTAGCACTCTCTGTTTTATATAGTAGCTAGAGAGTGCCTACTCTCTGTTGCATATAGTAGCTTGAGAGTACCTACTCTTGGTTGTATACGGTAGCTAGAGTGTGCCTACTCTCTGTTGCATAAGGTAGCTAGAGAGCGCCCACTATTTGTTGTATACGGTAGCTAGAGAGAGCCCACTCTCTGTTGTATACGGTAGCTATAAAGTGCCCGCTCTCTGTTGTATACGGTAGCTTGAGAGTGCCTACTCTCTCTTGTATACGGTAGCTAAAGAGTACCCCCTCTCTGTTGTATACGGTAGCTAGAAAGTTCCAATTATCTGTTGTATACGGGAGCTAGAGAGTTCCTACTCTCTGTTTTATATAGTAGCTAGAGAGTGCCTACTCTCTGTTGTGTACGGTAGCTAGAGAGTACCCCCTCTCTGTTGTATACGGTAGCTTGAGAGTACTCACTCTTGATTGTTTACGGTAGCTAGAGAGTGCCCACTTTCTGTTGTATACGATAGCTAGAGAGTGTCCACTCTCTGTTGTATACGATAGCTAGAGAGTGCCCACTCTCTGTTGTATACGATAGCTAGAGAGTTCCCACTCTTTGTTGTATACGATAGCTAGAGAGTTCCCACTCTCTGTTGTATACGATAGCTAGAGAATTCCCACTCTCTGTTGTATACGATAGCTAGAGAGTTCCCACTTTCTGTTGTATACGATAGCTAGAGAGTGCCCACTCTCTGTTGTATACGATAGCTAGAGAGTGTCCACTCTCTGTTGTATACGATAGCTAGAGAGTGTCCACTCTCTGTTGTATACGATAGCCAGAGAGTGTCCACTCTCTGTTGTATACGATAGCTAGAGAGTGCCTACTCTCTGTTGTATACGATAGCTAGAGAGTGCCCACTCTCTGTTGTATACGATAGCTAGAGAGTGCCCACTCTCTGTTGTATACGATAGCTAGAGAGTGCCTACTCTCTGTTGTATACGATAGCTAGAGAGTGCCCACTCTCTGTTGTATACGATAGCTTGAGAGTGCCCACTCTCTGTTGTATACGATAGCTAGAGAGTGTCCACTCTCTGTTGTATACGATAGCTAGAAAGTGCCCACTCTCTGTTGTATACGATAGCTAGAGAGTTCCCACTCTCTGTTGTATACGATAGCTAGAGAGTGCCTACTCTCTGTTGTATACCATAGCTAGAGAGTTCCCACTCTCTGTTGTATACGATAGCTAGAGAGTGCCCACTCTCTGTTGTATACGATAGCTAGAGAGTGCCCACTCTCTGTTGTATACGATAGCTAGAGAGTGTCCACTCTCTGTTGTATACGATAGCTAGAGAGTGTCCACTCTCTGTTTTATTTGATAGCCAGAGAGTGTCCACTCTCTGTTGTATACGATAGCTAGAAAGTGCCCACTCTCTGTTGTATACGATAGCTAGAGAGTTCCCACTCTCTGTTGTATACGATAGCTAGAGAGTTCCCACTCTCTGTTGTATACCATAGCTAGAGAGTTCCCACTCTCTGTTGTATACGATAGCTAGAGAGTTCCCACTCTCTGTTGTATACGATAGCTAGAGAGTGCCCACTCTCTGTTGTATACGATAGCTAGAGAGTGTCCACTCTCTGTTGTATACGATAGCTAGAGAGTGTCCACTCTCTGTTTTATTTGATAGCCAGAGAGTGTCCACTCTCTGTTGTATACGATAGCTAGAGAGTGCCTACTCTCTGTTGTATACGATAGCTAGAGAGTGCCCACTCTCTGTTGTATACGATAGCTAGAGAGTGCCCACTCTCTGTTGTATACGATAGCTAGAGAGTGCCTACTCTCTGTTGTATACGATAGCTAGAGAGTGCCCACTCTCTGTTGTATACGATAGCTTGAGAGTGCCCACTCTCTGTTGTATACGATAGCTAGAGAGTGTCCACTCTCTGTTGTATACGATAGCTAGAGAGTGCCCACTCTCTGTTGTATACGATAGCTAGAGAGTGCCCACTCTCTGTTGTATACGATAGCTAGAGAGTGCCCACTCTCTGTTGTATACGATAGCTAGAGAGTGTCCACTCTCTGTTGTATACGATAGCCAGAGAGTGACAACTCTCTTTTGTAAACGGTAGCTACAGATTGCCCACTCGTTTTCATCTCTTTTTAATCGATATGTTGGAATTCGTCGAATCGTAGCAATTCTTGCATAAAAAAGATTTGCCATATGTTTCTTGAGTACAGAAACATATTTTAAAAAACATTGAAAGAAAACTCTGCAATTCACAAACAAGTAATTTAAGTTACACAGGATCTTTGCAGTCGTTGTCCGCTCGACATGACTTGATGGAAACATTGTGCAAAATGTAGAAACATAATTTTTTTTAAAAATTGATTTATTGATTTTTTTTTTTTTTTTTTTATTAGCAAAAAAGTACAATTGAACTTTCATGGAGTTTTTGTCTGTCGTTCTTTCTTCTTACTTCCTATCATATTTCTAGGCGCCTATTCTTGACTGTGTCGACCTGTGAGCCAGTCAGTTACATAAAACCTTTGAAACCCAAAACCGTTAGGGCAAACCAGCAAGGCTCTAGTGAGAAACATATCATTTGCCTATTGACATATTTTCACTATAAAATTTGTGTCGCTGTTAACAATAAATTATGTACGTTTAAATAAATGATGTCTTGTTCTTGTCAGTAACGAATTTCTGTACTTAAATGATGTCTTGTTCTTGTCAGTAACGAATTTCTGTACTTAAATGATGTCTTGTTCTTGTCAGTAACGAATTTCTGTACTTAAATGATGTCTTGTTCTTGTCAGTAACGAATTTCTGTACTTAAATGATGTCTTGTTCTTGTCAGTAACGAACTTCTGTACTTAAATGATGTCTTGTTCTTGTCAGTAACGAATTTCTGTACTTAAATGATGTCTTGTTCTTGTCAGTAACGAATTTCTGTACTTAAATGATGTCTTGTTCTTGTCAGTAACGAACTTCTGTACTTAAATGATGTCTTGTTCTTGTCAGTAACGAATTTCTGTACTTAAATTATGTCTTGTTCTTGTCAGTAACGAATTTCTGTACTTAAATGATGTCTTGTTCTTGTCAGTAACGAATTTCTGTACTTAAATTATGACCCAGTAAATACTTGTAAACCGGCCTGCTGCGGACCACATCACCCACCGACAGCCTATTGGTCTATAAAATAAAGCTCTAACCCTCAATGCCCAGTAGGCCTGAAGGCTTGCGAAAGGGTTCTTACTTTTCTTTTATTAGAAACATTTAATCTTCTTCTTCTCCTCCTCCTCCTTCTCTTTTTTTTCTTCTTCTTTTTCTTTTTCTCTTCTTCCTTATCATCTTCTTCATTTTCTTCGATCCTTCTGTCAGAAAATTTATATCAGGAGGCCGGTAGCCTTTATGAAAGCTATGTGGCCGTCTAAACCTCCATGTGTATCATACAGCTTTCTCTTGACGGAGGTCTGAATACGCCAGATTGCGTCTAGGTTAGCAGGATACAGTTACAAATTAAATTATTTGGTGAAACTAGGATCATCTTTTGTATTGACTCTCTTCTGGTGACACTCTGACAAGTTGTTTGTTTTCAGCTATGTTTTGATGATGCCACTTCCCCATTTCTCTACCAGAATTTCAAAGGTTTCCTGGCCCAGCCACTTAGATGAGTGCTTGATGCGACACTGTGAACTGTGGATTTGATTTGGGAATGTGTGTGTGTGTGTGTGTGTGTGTGTGTGTGTGTGTGTGTGTGTGTGTGTCTACGGCGTATTATTGACTGCACTGAAATGGCGGTTTTCCGATTATGTTCAGGATCATGTGTACTTATGCGGGAGCAGCAATGCTGATGTGGGACCGTTAGTGTTAACACATCTGACAGCTGCCTTTTGCATTTTCAGGCACAGGAACGGGATAGTTATTGGGCCAGCCCTCGACAGTGATGTTGGAACTATGATACATCCTCAAATCTCTACCTCTGACTGACAGTGCCTTTATTTATTTTTTTTTTTTTTAAGTTATTGAGTACAGTATCACACAAACCATAGGACCTCGTGTGACCTCATGGGAAACGAAAATGTCTGTTGCAAGTGGTTCTCGGTTATGTCTTGGACTGCACAAACAACACTTCATTCATTTGTGCCATTTTTAACAGCAGAAAAAACAGATAGTGTCCATGGGATGCCTGGTAGGCTTTTGATAGTCTCCATGGGATGCCTGGTAGGCTTTCGATAGTCTCCATGGGATGCCTGGTAGGCTTTAGACAGTCTCCATGGGATGCCTGGTAGGCTTTAGATAGTTCCATGGGATGCCGGGTAGGCTTTTGATAGTCTCCATGGGATGCCTGGTAGGCTTTAGATAGTGTCCATCGGATGCCTGGTAGGCTTTAGATAGTGTCCATGGGATGCCGTGTAGGCTTTAGATAGTTCCATGAGATGCCTGGTAGGCTTTAGATAGTTCCATGAGATGCCTGGTAGGCTTTAGATAGTCTCCATGGGATGCCTGGTAGGCTTTAGACAGTCTCCATGGGATGCCTGGTAGGCTTTAGATAGTTCCATGAGATGCCTGGTAGGCTTTAAACAGTCTCCATGGGATGCCTGGTAGGCTCTAGATAGTGTCCATGGGATGCCTGGTAGGCTTTAGATAGTTCCATGGGATGCCTGGTAGGCTTTAGATAGTTCCATGAGATGCCTGGTAGGCTTTAGATAGTTCCATGAGATGCCTGGTAGGCTTTAGATAGTCTCCATGGGATGCCTGGTAGGCTTTAGACAGTGTCCATGGGATGCCTGGTAGGCTTTAGATAGTGTCCATCGGATGCCTGGTAGGCCTTAGATAGTTCCATGAGATGCCTGGTAGGCTTTAGATAGTTCCATGAGATGCCTGGTAGGCTTTAGATAGTTCCATGAGATGCCTGGTAGGCTTTAGATAGTTCCATGAGATGCCTGGTAGGCTTTAGATAGTTCCATGAGGTTCCTGGTAGGCTTTAGATAGTTCCATGGGGTGCCTGGTAGGCTTTAGATAGTCTCCATGGGATGCCTGGTAGGCTTTAGATAGTCTCCATGGGATGCCTGGTAGGCTTTAGATAGTGTCCATCGGATGCCTGGTAGGCTTTAGATAGTTCCATGAGATGCCTGGTAGGCTTTAGATAGTGTCCATCGGATGCCTGGTAGGCTTTATATAGTGTCCATCGGATGCCTGGTAGGCTTTATATAGTGTCCATCGAATGCCTGGTAGGCTTTAGATAGTTCCATGAGATGCCTGGTAGGCTTTAGATAGTCTCCATGGGATGCCTGGTAGGCTTTAGATAGTCTCCATGGGATGCCTGGTAGGCTTTAGATAGTGTCTATGGGATGCCTGGTAGGCTTTAGATAGTCTCCATGGGATGCCTGGTAGGCTTTAGATAGTCTCCATGGGATGCCTGGTAGGCTTTAGATAGTGTCTATGGGATGCCTGGTAGGCTTTAGATAGTCTCCATGGGATGCCTGGTAGGCTTTAGATAGTCTCCATGGGATGCCTGGTAGGCTTTAGATAGTGTCTATGGGATGCCTGGTAGGCTTTAGATAGTCTCCATGGGATGCCTGGTAGGCTTTAGATAGTGTCTATGGGATGCCTGGTAGGTTTTAGATAGCGTCTATGGGATGCCTGGTAGGCTTTAGACAGTGTCCATGGGATGCCTGGTAGGCTTTAGATAGTGTCTATGGGATGCCTGGTAGGCTGCGATATTGTTAAGTCTAAGGATGTTACTGACCCAGCAGTTCATCGTCGTCTACTTGTCCCTTGACCTTTTAGTATTTCCATGTTGACATCTGCGATGATTCTCTTTTATCTTCTACTGGCTCGCCTCATCGCACGCTCACTGCCAACTCACAAAACCGACATCACACGACGAGCAGAAAAAAATGGACGACTGGAAAAAACACACGATACTGTTCCAGTACTTTAATCTTCCACTCGCGGCTTACACAGCCGGCACACGAACTTGACAACTGTCCAGGCACACATTATAATGCAAGTGTCACATATTACCTTCAAGCAGAAATCACAATCACACTAACATCTTGAACGAAACACAGCAGCTGTCCTGACCGACAAACTCAGACGACCCGCAGACATATTACTGGCCAGCTTTTTTCGCCAAGTTGGACTGGAACAAATTCACTCACAAAAACATCTGCTGAATCTACACATCATCCACCGCTGTCCATGCACACTGTTCCTAGGTCCAAAACGAGACTGCTCACAAACCTTTTCTTCGCTATTATACAGCCCTCTGATCTATCCTGTTCTAGAATATTCTGGATTCATTCTCACGAATTTCCCACTGTTGAAAGTCGTGTCTGGCCCGTGATAATTCACATTTCACACAAATCCTGTGAACAATCATGTTTCACATAAAACCTGACTTTCAGATGTCTCTCATGAAACTCAAGACATAAATCTCGTGTTATCTCAGCCAGTCAAAACATTCGTCTTACATCTATTACTGACGCCATCTATCGGGCATAAATTAATGAGGAGAAAATGACTCACTACAACATCATATGTATGAACTATTGCACAGGGAAGACCCGATGTTAGATGAGACACCATAAGGAGGGCAGCATTAGTTTGGAATTAGGTTTGCATCTGAGAAGATCACCTATGGGAAGAATGCGACTCGTACATAGCCAGTGGACGGCGTTTGTGATTTAGACGTTTGTCATGTTGAGTACCTTAAACACCAGATTTAGCTATTTCTATGTCTGTCATGCTGGGTACGTTAAAAACCAGATTTTTAAATGTCAATGTCTGTCATGCTGGGTACGTTAAACACCAGATTTTTAAATGTCCATGTCTGTCATGCTGGGTACGTTAAACACCAGACTTTTAAATGTCCATGTCTGTCATGTTGAGTACGTTAAACACCAGACTTATAAATGTCCATGTCTGTCATGTTGAGTACGTTAAACACCAGACTTAGATATATCTATGTCTGTCATGCTGAGTACGTTAAACACCAGACTTAGATATGTCCATGTCTATCATGCTGAGTACGTTAAACACCAGACTTAGATATGTCCATGTCTGTCATGTTGAGTACGTTAAACACCAGACTTAGATATATCCATGTCTGTCATGTTGAGTACGTTAAACACCAGACTTACATATGTCCATGTCTGTCATGTTGAGTACGTTAAACACCAGACTTAGATATGTCCATGTCTATCATGCTGAGTACGTTAAACACCAGACTTAGATATGTCCATGTCTGTCATGTTGAGTACGTTAAACACCAGACCTATATGTGTCCATGTCTATCATGCTGAGTACGTTAAACACCAGATTTAGATGTGTCCATGTCTGTCATGTTGAGTACGTTAAACACCGGACTTAGATATGTAGTTCCCAGACGAGGAGGGGCTGGTTATGAGGCAGACAGAGAGACAGACAGACATAAACAGAGACAGAGCGACTGAGAAACAGAGAGACAGAGATAGACAGATAGACAAAGAGTCAGAGAGACAGACAGAGAGACAGAGAGAGACAGACAGAGATACAGACAGACAGAGACAGAGGGACGGAGAGAGACAGAGAAAGACTGAGAGGGAGACAGAGACAGACAGATAGACAGAGAGTCAGAGAGACAGACAGAGAGACAGAGAGATATAGAGACAGAGAGATAGAGAGAAGAGAGACAGACAGAGATTGTACCAGAAAGAGGCTGATGCTGGCCACGATATTATTCACAAAAAGGCGACAGTGGCGCTGCCTGTCGAGGCCAACATTCAGTGTGGAGACAGCAAAGACAAGGGAAAACATCCGACTGCCCGTTAGTTGTCTTTCTGATGATTCCCCGATAATATTTGACCTGACATGTTGTTTCCTTCCCATTGTGCCAGGGTTTTGGTCAAGCCAGCATGCCCTTCTTCATTGTTTGTTCACTCACTGTGTCAACGAAAGCTAGAGTTCCCTTCGTGTGGGTGCTTCGTGCTCCTACACTCAAACGGTGCAAGATTAATTGTTTCCCCGTTATTTCAAAAACAGATCAATATAAGCAAGTTCCGCCTCTTGATTACAGTCACATGCAAACATCAGGGGTTGGTTTCTTTTTTCAACATCACGATTTTCCTACAAAGTAAAGTTCCACACGACTTGCCTAACGGCTTTTTGGTCTCCCCCCCCCCCCCCCCCCCCCCCATGTTAATATATTGCCCTCTCTTTCAGTACGTGGGTTGTTATTACACAGCTCTTTTATTTTGCTTCGTATTCTTTCATGTTTTCAAAACAGGAGAATCTTCAACAAGCTTGGCCAGCCAGACTGAGAAACCAGACTTTTGAGTTCTGTCAGTCTGTACGAGACAGACACCTAGATGGTATGTACATTTGGAAATAAAATGCCACCTAAGATTTTATGATCCCCAATTATATTTAACTTATAAACCAGTTGATCACGCGCCTTAAATATATGTTTGTCTGCGAAAAGCTGGCGTTAGCTGGAGTTGCCATGTTAGAATACCGGCACAGTCTGCGGCGGCGGCGGCGGCGGCGGCGCGGCGGCGGCGGCGGCGGCGGCGGCGGCGGCGGCTGCGGCGGCGGCGGCGTGCGGCGGCGCGGCGCGGCGGCGGCGGCGGCGGGCGGCGGCGGCGGCGGCGGCGGGCGCGGATGCGCGGCGGCGGCGGCGGCGGCGGCGGCGGCGGCGGCGGCGGGCGGCGGCGGCGGAGGCGGCGGCGGCGGCGGCGGCGGAGGGGCGGCGGCGCGGCGGCGGCGGCGGCGGCGGCGGCTGGCGGCGGCGGCGGCGGCGGCGGCGGCGGCGGCGGCGGCGGCGGGCGGCGGCGGCGGCGGCGGCGGCGGCGGCGGCGGCGGCGGCGGCGGCGGCGGCGGCGGCGGCGGCGGCGGCGGCGGCGGCGGCGGCGGCGGCGGCGGGGCGGCGGCGGCGGCTGCGGCGGGCGGGCGGCGGCGGCGGCGGCGGCGGCGGCGGCGGCGGCGGCGGCGGCGGCGGCGGCGGCGGCGGCGGCGCGGCGGCGGAGGCGGCGGCGGCGGCGGCGGCGGCGCGGCGGCGGCGGCGGCGGGCGGCGGCGGCGCGGCGGGCGGCGGCGGCGGCGGCGGCGGCGGCGGCGGCGGCGGCGGCGGCGGCGGCGGCGGCGGCGGCGGCGGCGGCGGCGGCGGCGGCGGCGGCGGCGGCGGGCGGCGGCGGCGGCGGCGGCGGCGGCGGCGGCGGCGGCGGCGGCGGCGGCGGCGGCGGCGGCGGCGGCGGGCGGCGGCGGCGGCGGCGGCGGCGGGCTTGCGGCGGCGGCGGCGGCGGCGGCGGCGGCGGCGGCGGAGGGCGGCGGCGGCGGCGGCGGCGGAGGGCGGGGGGCGGCGGCGGCGGAGGCGGCGGCGGCGGCGGCGGAGGCGGCGGAGGCGGCGGAGGCGGCGGAGGCGGCGGAGGCGGCGGAGGCGGCGGAGGCGGCGGAGGCGGCGGAGGCGGAGGAGGCGGAGGAGGCGGCGGCGGCGGCGGAGGAGGCGGGAGGCGGCGGCGGCGGCGGCGGCGGCGGCGGAGGAGGCGGCGGCGGCGGCGGCGGCGGCGGCAGAGGCGGCGGGGCGGCGGCGGCGGCGCGGCGGAGGCGGAGGCGGCGGCGGCGGAGGAGGCGGCGGAGGAGGCGGCGGAGGAGGAGGAGGCGGAGGAGGAGGCGGAGGCGGAGGAGGCGGCGCGGCGGAGGAGGAGGAGAGGCGGAGGCGGAGGCGGAGGAGGCGGAGGAGGAGGAGGCGGAGGCGGAGGGAGGAGGAGGAGGCGGAGGAGGAGGCGGAGGAGGAGGAGGCGGAGGAGGAGGCGGAGGAGGAGGAGGCGGAGGAGGAGGCGGAGGCGGAGGAGGGGAGGAGGAGGAGGAGGAGGAGGAGGAGGCTGAGGAGGAGGAGGAGGCGGAGGAGGAGGGAGGAGGAGGAGGAGGGAGGAGGGAGGAGGAGGAGGAGGAGGGGAGGAGGAGGAGGAGGAGGAGGAGGAGGAGGAGGAGGAGGAGGAGGAGGAGGAGGAGGAGGAGGAGGAGGAGGAGGAGGAGGAGGAGGAGGAGAGGAGGCGGAGGAGGAGGCGGAGGAGGAGGAGAGGAGGAGGAGGAGGAGGAGGAGGAGGAGGAGGAGGAGGAGGAGGAGGAGGAGGAGGAGGAGGAGGAGGAGGAGGAGGAGGAGGAGGAGGAGGAGGAGGAGGAGGAGGAGGAGGAGGAGGAGGAGGAGGAGGAGGCGGAGAGGAGGAGGAGGAGGAGGAGGAGGAGGCGGAGGAGGGAGGAGGAGGAGGAGGAGGAGGAGGAGGAGAGGAGGAGGAGGAGGAGGAGGAGGAGGAGGAGGAGGAGGAGGAGGAGGAGGAGGAGGAGGAGGAGGAGGAGGAGGAGGAGGAGGAGGAGGAGGAGGAGGAGGAGGAGGAGGAGGAGGAGGGAGGGAGGAGGAGGAGGAGGAGGAGGAGGAGGAGGAGGAGGAGGAGGAGGAGGAGGAGGAGAGGAGGAGGAGGAGGAGGAGGAGGAGGAGGAGGAGGAGGAGGAGGAGGAGGAGGAGGAGGAGGAGGAGAGGAGGAGGAGGAGGAGGAGGAGGAGGAGGAGGAGGAGG